>JABUQX010114687.1:0-10000 GCA_015478945.1 Trachelipus rathkii
GAAAGGAGAGATAAAAAGATATTACAATCTATCAATACCAATGGAATTCCCCACCATTTTGAACACGTGATTTAATTTATTGCACATATAACGCATCGCAGAACTTTAATTAATAACTTTTAAATTTCTACAACAAGTTTAAATTTTTATTAACTTTTCACTTTTAATTAAAGCACTTGTTCAATAAATAACTTTCAGATTATGCACTTGAAGAATGTTAAAAAGTTAAGGGTTTTTTAATAAAAAAATTTCAATGTCTCAAACACGTTTTCAATGCTTTTAAATTAAGTAAAGCGATCGCATAGATCGCAAACCCTTTCAAATATAACGGTAATTATTATTTTTGCATAATTTTCGATAGAAGAGGCTCTTGACGCCACCAGACTATTTTAGTTTTTTTACACTAAAGTACTATAATATTTAAAATAGATAACTATATTTACCTTTAATAATTGTTCTTCCGGTTGACGAATTCCGAAGTTCAGTAAAGTTATTTGAGTACACGATTGGAAGGCCTTCCTAAATACTCTTTTAGAGAACAATTACTTAAATTATCATTAATTAAGACAGTTATTATGACAAGATGATGATTTATTATTACGGATAGGAATTTCCAAAGGTTTTTGAAAGGGTTTCCTCTCATTTTTAAAGGACTCGTTAATCCTTACTTTAATTAACTTAAACTTTATACAAGTTGACTTTAACCGTCTTAAAGAAGCTGTGATCGAAGTGGCATAACTTATTGAAAAACTGCCGTGATCAATTTATTAACATTAATAATAAGAAAAAGGACACTTATTGTTTATCTTTCACTTTAAGTTACTAAACGGACGATATTTTAAATACAATAATACATCAATACTAGTTCTAATACTGACAGGTTACTAGCAGAATACTGACGGAGAACACAATACACTATACGTGTTTGACTAAGTAGTAAGAGGCATACCATTGTGAATTTTAGTACATGACGTGTTATGGGGGCGTGCTATTGGCGATCTGTTGCAAATTATACTGGAAAAATGTTATATACTCGTGGACCGGCCGGTGGTTTCGGTCGTCTGAGTGTGACCTGTTGGGCGGAATGAAATGTTACTGCAATATTCTAAGTCGAAATTTCCTGTTACCCTGACTTTATACTAGTGCGTTTATAATTTAATGATGAAAAATGTACAATTTCATGAATAATTTTTCTATATATATATATATACAGCCTCCCGAAAGCATCATGCATAAATAATAATAATAATAATAAATAATAATGAATATAATATAATAATTATATATGTAATAATATAATCAGTAATAATAAAATATTTTAATTATACTTATTATTGATTATTTATTATATTATTATTATTATTTATTAATATATTATTATTTATTATATTATTTTATGATTATTAATTTATTTATTATCTTATGAAGATTATGCAAATAATGATGAATTTAAACAGTAAAATACGAAGAATGTCATGTACTGATATTATAATATAATAATATTGATTATTATTAATATTATTGATTATTATTATTATTATTATTTATTATTATTATTAGCTTATTATTATTATTATTATTTAGTAATAGATAAATAGATAATAATAATAATAATAAATAATAATGAATAATTAATAATAATAATATAATAATAGATATATACAATAATGAATAGTAATAAATAATAATATTTTAATAGTAATTAAATAATAAATAATAGATAATAATAATGAAAATAATAATAAATTGATATTATTATTATAGTTATGATTATTATGATTATTATTCATTACATTAAGTATTATATTTTTAATTGATTAAAACTGTTTATTATTATGTTTTTATAATTAAATTGTCCATTTTTTAATTAAAAATTATAGGAATCTTTTTTTTTGTCAACGAAGTTTACGTAATGCTACATAGGCCATTGCACAGTCTGGCTTCCGGAGTCGGGAGTGCGGGAATATTTTTCTAGCAACGGGAGTCGGTTGTTTCTAAAATAACATTAGGAGTCGAGAGTCGGGAGTCGGTTGTTGTTTAAAATCGACTCTGGAGTCGAGTCGGGAGTCGATCTATTTTTTCTCGACTCCCCATCCCTTGATATATATTATATTATATATAGTTATGTTATATATATTATAGTATAGTATATATATATATATATAGAGTAATAGTACTATATATAATATATATATATAATATATATATAATATATCTTATCTATCTAAAAATTCCGATTCTTCGGTCCTAGCAACACCGCAAACTTGTGAAAACTCTAAAGCACAACTCAAACCAATGCTTTTTCCTTTTGGCTCGCTTATTTTCATTCTATTAATATCCATAGTATCTCAATTTTCCGCCATAAAGATTCTCTTCCTCTACATATGAGTTCCTCATTAGTATTTGTATAAGTGTGCGGACTGCAACGTCAGTACGTGGCCAAACAGGCTTCCAACCTTTACTTGAAGGTCTCGAACCCGGGGAGTTTCTTAACAGAACTGGTTTACCTATTCACAACCCAGACAAATCCTTCATAGCGCATCTGCTTTTCAAAATAAATCACCTATTGCACCAAAAAAAAATTTAGTTCCGCTCTATCCCTGCCAATAGATGCAACTCGAAGAACGATTCTTGAGTCTCTCTACATTTTTGACTTAAAACGAATTAAATAAAGATTTGTCGTCCATCCCCCTCTTCACTCATTAATTTATATATATTCCAACCAAGTAACTTTTTTTCTTTTTTTCTCTCTCTCTCAACTGTAACAAATTTTCTTAATTTTAGTTTGTATTTCGCCTTCTCTGTAAATGAAACCTATTTATGCTTAGTACTTTTTTTCGGCGATGTTATTATTTCAAATTTACCATTTGGTGGTAATTTATTGTATTAGTTTTTTATATAAGTTCATTTTATGGTAAAGTTGTGTTATAAAATTTATATTTTATTTTAATTGGCAGTGCTGTGCATGGGGTAACGTTTATATACCCGAAACGTCCATTTAATAAATGTTGCCCAAATTATGTTTCATCTTCCTAATTCATCTTTATTAATTAATAATATATATATATATATATATATATATATATATATATATATTATATATATATATAGATATATTATATATAATATTATATATATATATAATATATATTATATATAAAACATCGAAAATGTAACTATTCGAAATTAATTACTAAAAAATTGTTACTGTAGGCTATTGCAATATATTTGATACGTACGTGCTCGTTTCCACACCACCTCGAGGCTAGCCTTTGGCTAGCTTTTTCTGTGGTTTCCCCCGTGTCATAATCACAATGTTGTGTTTGAATATTTTATTACAATTTATTTTCTTTTGGATGTGAACTGCTGATAAATGTGCTTTCGTTATCACCTGCATCAATTTCATTTTCTGACAACCGGCTCTTTCGTTGACATTTCTTCTGATATGAGATATCTGATCATCCATTTCGTATTCATCGTACTGATAGCCCATGTCCTCTTCGCTTCCGATATTGTTGCAAAATAGTCCATGGTGTTAGAAACAAATATTTGAACAACGAAGACCAACTTTCCTACAATCGCACGATGCTTCGCAACCTTTCGCAAATTTACAATCTTTTGTTTTAAGCAGTCTTTAATGGAGATGGATCTTTTGCGGTTGCTATAAGAAGCAGGCCGTGTTTTGAGATTTTCCAACCCCAATGCATAGGATTTTTTGTGTTTCCGCACCATGCTTGAATTTGTGTATGTTCTTAGGGAACATTGACACGGCAGCTCAGGCTACCTGAGTAGGAGTAGAGATGTGAGTTAAAATTGTTTTCAACAACGATTTTTGCAATAATTGAACCTTAATTCGTTGAGAGAAGTTTTCTCTTGTTTCCTCCTTAAAGGGTTACAATAAATTCTTGTCCTGCCTTGTCGATATAGTCTTGGTTAGCACCTGGATCTTTGAAAATTTGAAAATTGTCTGCAATTTATCGTATTTTTTAAAAGTTTAGCAAATTTTATTTTGCCTTGCCTGAAAAACGTTGATGTTGTGTCGCAACCACTAAAGGAGTGTGAAAGCATTGTTCTGTATTTCTCTTTGGAAGTTGAACTTGCTAGAATACATTGTGTTTTCTGTTTCTTCTTTACTCGGATTCAAGAAATATATTATTCAAATGAGATGGAGCTAATGCTGTCAGCAGTTCAAAAGGTTAATATCCTCCTCAACTACCATCACTGATTCGTAATTTTCTGCCACTCACTAGCGGTTTTTAAGGGATGGGTTTAATTGTTGCTCCGGGCTAAGCCCTATTTTGCTCCAATCTTAAAATGGACCACAAATTCTTAATTTTAAGCCTATTTTGATCAGATAAACAGCAAATCGCAGCTTTTTCTCACCACAAAACGTGGTTTTTGGGTGTTTTTCTTTCTTCTGTCATTTCTCTTACATATTTTCTGAAATATATATGTTTTGAAAATTTCGAATTGATGAGACAGATAATAAAAAAAAATATGTCGGCATTTTCATTAATGAAAATGTCATGCTTTTTTTTTTTTTTTTTTTTTTTTTTTTTTTTTTTAGTTTTCTTTCTTTTTTTTTTGTTTTCAAGTGAATGGTGGGAAAAACTGGATCTTATAGACAGACAAACACCAATATAATTTTTGCATTCAGCACAAAAAACTACGTAAGAAACAAGTCTTAAATACAAGCCAAAAAAAATTTGTTCGCCAGTGTTGTTAATTATTATTTATTATTAAATTCTTTTCGATTTATTTTTTATTATTATGTTTATTATTATTATTATTATCCTTGTTTAGATATTATTAACATTTTTTTTATTCTCATTAATTATATTATTTTCATTATTTTTCTTATTATGATTACTTATTCTTTATTATTATATTGATGGGGAAGCTAAAACATAAGTGTTATCATCTTTTTTTAATTTTGGTTGCGTCACTAGCTTGACATCAAAAAACCAAAAGTTTTGAATAATTGAATAAAAAATAAAATACAAAAATAATGAATAATTATTACACATAGTTGTTATTACTTTAAGTGGCAGTGCCATATATTTTGCTCTGGGCTAAGCCCAAATTCCCTCCCATTAAAACATGGACATAAATTTGGAATCTTTCAGCCGAGTTTTGACTATATAACACCAAAATGTAGAGTGTTTTTGCCCTCTAAAACGTTGTTTTTCCGGTGTTTTTTCTGTGTCTGTAGTTCATTATTTAGAAATTTTCTAATTTGTGTTTCAAATATCCATGTTTGTTTGACATTTTTAACGTATCAACTACAGAATTGTTCAGACTTTTTATTTTAAAATAGACCAATGGGTCTTTAAGTTGATCGCCTTGTTGATTTTGTATCAAGGCCATAAAGGGTTAAGAACCTCTGGTCACCAGCACACACACACACACACACACACAAACCGTTTGGTCGGCACTAACACACACCAGACTAAGACACACACATCCGATATATTTATATGAATGATAATTATATTATATATATATATATATTATATATATATATATTTATATATATATATATATATTATATGAATATACTGATATAGTAGTATATGTAGTATTATATATGATATTATATAGTATTAGTATAGTATTATTATGTATGATATATAGGTTATATATGTTATATATATAGTATATAGTAGTATATATACTATATATATAAGTATAGTATAGTATAATATATAGTATTATACTATATATAGTATATTATAATATATATATATAGATATATATAATAATAAGAATAGTCTAAACAGTTGGAAAAAATATAGTTTTTGAAATATTTTCTTTATGCAACTTATTAAGGGTTGTTTTACTATTTTTAAATCCTTGAGGAGAAGTTTGCAAATAAAATGAAATTGTAGCCTTAGAGAAGAGCTTTAAAATGCATGATGCAATTTTTTCCAGCATGATCAGTCATGTGTTACCCATGTTCTGAGTAGGTTACAATATAACAGTAATAGTTATTATATTATATATCTATATATTATTATATAGTTATATGTTTATATTAGTATATATATATGATATTATGAGTTATAGTGCGATATATTATATATATATAGTCATAATATTACATAAAGTTATATTAGTATAGTATATATATTTAGTATATGATATATTAGTATATATATATGTATGGTGAGGAAACCATGGGATGAGGATGTTGGGAAACTTTATTGCATGGAATTGTAAATATTTGATTAGTAATATTATACCATGATATAAACAGGAAATATGTAATTATAAATTTTATAATTGAAACGCAATAATATACAGATAAAAGATGACCGTAAAGTAAGCAGTAAAGAGGTAGACAATTAAGAAGGCAGCTTAAGAAGTATGACTGGTATAGTAAAGTGGAGATGCGAGGAGTAGACAATAAAGTAAACAAATAAAATTAAACAGCAAAGTTAGCAGAAAGATTTAGATTCCAAAGTAAACATTAAATTTAAACAAGAATTATTAAAAAGTAATATAGAATCAGACGTAAAGTAAACTAGAAAAAAAAACTAGTAAAAGGAAAACAGTAATGTAAAATATAGGAAGTGGAGAGTAAATAGTAGTGCTAGTAGTAAGAATTGGATTATAAAGTAGATATTAAAGTATAGCAATTAAAAATAAACAATGTTAGCAGTTAGAAGTAGACAATAAAGTAAGTAGTAAGACAAACAAATCACGAAAAGGAGTGTTTGTAGGTAAACATGATAATTATAAGTAAAAGAGAGAGAGAGAGAGAGAGAGAGAGAGAGGAGAGAGAGAGAGAGGAGAGAAGAGAGAAGAGAGGAGAGGGAGAGAGAGAGAGAGAGAGAGAGAGAGAGAGAGAGAGAGAGAGAAGAGAGAATAAATAGCAGAGAGAAAGAGAGGAGGAGAGGAGAGGAGAGAGAGGAGAGGAGAGCTATGGAGAGATAGAAGGAGTAGGAGAGATGAGAGAGAGATGAGAGAGATGAGAAGAGATGGAGAGAGATTAAGGAGTGATGAGAGCAGAGATATTAATCTGCATAGTGAAAGTGAAAATCCTAATGAAGGGAAGAACAAAGTGTTTTTAGAAAAGAAGTCGAATAAATAGAAATTTTGAAATGAAGTGATTTAAACACATGCAAACACACAAATATATTTACAAAATGGAAGGCAAAAAATGGGAAAGAAGAGGGGTGGATGGGTGGTCTGGTGGACTCTCCGATACTGACGTTTGTATATTTTTTTATGTTCTTTTAAAATTTGAGTTGTAATACAGTGTTTAATATTTACTATTCTTTCAAGTGCCTTAGTTTTTTTACTGTTTTTAATTATTATAATTAAGTGCATATTTTAATATATTTCTCAAGGTATTAATCATTGTTTTTTTTCGGAAGGATGTTCATTGATTTTAAGATAAATATTTGTTTTAAAGTTTTAAATTTTGTTTACGGTTAAAGTTTTTAGTATTAGGATCATTAGTATCTATTTTAACTTTTATTCAGATTTTAAGATTACTTCTCAGAAATCATCATCTTTATGTTCATATCCTCAGGACCTCTAGTTAGAATATTTCAAAATAAACTCACTAAATAAATTGGGGACCATTCATAGATCCGAACCACTCAGCATTTTCAATTAGCTGGAGCCACTGATTAGGAAGTCTACACATTTGCGATCATCCTAACCTATTCCTGAACACCCTTGACAAATGTTTCATTAGTAGTCCTTTTCTCAATAACTACTTTTTCGCGCTATTAGTAAAACTGACCACAATCTTTATATCTCTTAATTTTAATGTTTTCTCTTCAACAACTCCATCCTGCCCTAACAGTATCTTCTGTAACGTAGGTTTTATGCCAGCTATCTCAGGAGTGATTGATTTGACTGTGAAGACGTTTCGCCTTCTGTCGATAAGGTTGGGAATTTAATCGCTGATAGAATAAGCATATTCAATCCATCTCCTTCGAAATTTTTATCTCCTCAAAATCCTTGTTTCGAATGTGCATATTCTCTCCCCATTCAGGCTAGATACACTGTCATCGGGAGGGAAAATATTCTCGTTCAGCTATCACTCTAGTTAATTTTCATTCAGCTCGGAATTGTTGAAGAGATATCATTCAACAAGCGAAGCGGACATTGGATATTCACTAAATGAAAGTTGGTTTACTTCCTTGGATCTTTTATTTACAAAGCTTTCTGGCCTCTTGTCAAAAATGTCTCTAATAAATCCAGTAATCTTAATCGCTCAGATACATCTGCTGCTGATACTTCAACTGAAATTGTGAATATTATTTGGGCACTTGTTTTTCCTCTTATTCAGCCATGGACTGTATGTTATTCCTCTCAGGTGTCCCATACCTATACCTTTGATTTATTTGATCAGGTGCATTAGCTCCTAAAGTCTATGAACTTTGGAAAAGAAAGGGTTCCAAATATTAAACCTCCCTGAATTTGGAGGGTGCGTGCTTCTGAACTGGCGTCGTACCTCTTTCAACTTCTATTTATTATATACTAACACATTCCCTCAATGTTCGAAGCGAGCACATGTCCAACCTATTTCAAAGAAAGGAAACAACTCTAATCCAATTAACTTTCGCCCTAAAGCTCTTACTTGTTTTCTTTCTAAGATCTTTGGAACCATTCTCAATTCTTATTTCGTGAATCATCTCGAATCACATTATTTTCATTCCGATGGCTCTAATGCTCGAGGATTTCTGGCAATATACTTCATGACTAACAAATAAATGGTCTTCTTCCCTTAGAAATTATGAGAGTCTTGTGTGGTGGTGCTAAACATATCCAAGACACTTGACCGGGTATAACAAGAGTTACTCCTCTCTTTTTGGTTTACAATTTTTCTTTGCTTACTTATTTCTAGATATGCAACCGGATTTTTTTTAAATGTTTTTTTTTTTCAAATGTTTTTCTTTTTTCTCTTTTTAAACACATTTTTTTTTATGTTAAGAAAACAGCACCCATAAAAACGAAAATTTTCGTTTTTGTTTTTCTGGTTTGAATTTGATGGAAGAATCACCATAAGAAAGAACTCGTCCAATCCAAATCTACAATAAAATTCAAAATCGGGTTGTAGAAAAAGTTATCCTCATTTCCAACTTTAGATAAAAAAATCATTTATGAATAAGAAATAATTTCGTCTTGACCATGACAAGTCAAACACCGAAAGACAGATCTGGGTAAACCAATCTAAATCTGCTATAAAAATAAATACAAATTAACTAAAAAACATAAGGAAAATAATGAAAATCATATAAAATGAAATGTTAAAAAAAAAAAAAATAAAAAAAAAAAAAAAAAAAAAAAAAAAAAAAAACACGATTTTAAAAAAAAGTTTTTTTTTTTTGTTTTTTTTTGTGGGGGGGGGGGAAATCTCTAATGTTTTCTTTCTTTCAAATTGTTCCATATCGGCTGCTGTTACAGGCGATTTATTTTTCCTTCCTTGTCAATAGATGATCTTCAGAGGTCTGTCTTATATTCTACTCAGCCTCCAATTTTTCTCATTAATGATCTTCTCAGCTGCTCATCCAACTCTATCCATTCGTATGCCAATGACTCCATCCACCATTGTTCTTCTATTCATTTCAAATCTGTTGTCAATTTCGCATCTCTCATCTTAATCTTTCCGATTTCTTTTTCAATTTTTTGCCTATCTGAATAGAAATTTTTTAAAGGTGCCTCAATTTTGGGAATTTTAACTCATTAAAATCCAACTTCTACAAATCTTCCTCAATAAGACCCTTCTAACTTTTCCATCTTTTCGATAGTTCTCTCATCTCTCCTGTCGACAATATAAATATCCTTCGCCTTAATATAATAATTTTTTTTTTCGGGAAACTTTATATCAGAGTGGTTGCTGGGTGGTCTTAAAGAAACTAGGAGTTCTGCTTAGACTACGAGATTTTTTTTTTACCTCTTCTCAGTTATTTGAACCACACAAGGGTCTCATGCGCTCTTGTATGGAGTACGGCTCTCATATCTGAGTAAGCTCAACTTTGAA
>JABUQX010114687.1:15000-25622 GCA_015478945.1 Trachelipus rathkii
TAAGATAGATCAAAGCGGTTAAGTTTGTGGTGAGGAGGGTTTGACAGAGGAAGGACGAGATTACATGCAAGGCTCGTGGCACGAGTCCTCATTGGAGGATGTATGGGACTTGAGAGTTCAGGAGAGCAGTGTCCGCTGTAATAGCGACAGTGTAAAGAAAGTGACGCAACAGTTCGACGTGCAGAAAGATACTGGAGAGTGTTAGTGAGAACAGGAGTGTTGATAAGACGAAAAGCCCTAGTCTCCATCTTTTCAAGGAGAGCTTTGGGAATAGAAACAACCCAGGTGTGTAAGGAATACTCCATACAAGGGTGAGCGACAACTCTACAAAGAGCAAACAATTGGGGGGGGGCGTTGAAGACAAAGAAGCCTGAGAACACCCAATCTCTTGGAAGCTGGTTTAGAAATATAAGTAATGAGATCCTTTCAATTAAGATCATGAGATAAAGAAACGCTTAGACTATTAAGGACAGACGAAGGTTTGAGTTGTGTGTTTTCGAAGATGTTGTAGTTGTGTGAAAGAATATGTCGAGTAGTAAGATGAAAAATCTGAGTTTTTGAGCTATTAAAGACAACCATCTTCTCTATGACCCGATTAGAAATTCGAGAAAGGTCAGGTTAGTAGCTTCAAAGTAACCCCAAAGAGTGAGCCACTTGCTGTTGGGTGGGACATCTTTCAAAATGAAATGAGTAATGAATGTCGGAGTCGTCAGTATTTCAGTGGATAGGTGGAGAAAATTTCAAAAAAGAGTTGGGAAGGGGATAGAACCATGAAGAACTCCACTATTTATAGATTTAAAGGATTTTGAAAAAGATTTTTTTTGAGTATACAAAAAAAATATCTAAAGGGGATGTATTTTGTTTTTCCTATATTGGTTGGGAATTCGTCAGTCTGCTTTTTTGTAGTTTGTGTATGTTTTCTGAAAGATGTACGCTTTGGGCTTGCGAGTAACCATTTGCTGTATTTTATGATGCATGTGTTAAACTAGGGTCACGGTATGTCTGGATGTTATGATCAAGAGTTTGTGTTGAACCTGCTGTAGTTTTTATAAGTGTAATATTTAGCCCAAAGGCACAAGGTTGGCAAGGGTAGTTGCATGTTTGGTTTGGTTGAGTTGGGTTTTTAGAAAAACCTACTTTCACTCCGAACTATATTCATTGGTTTTCACACTATATAAATATAAATACGAATATAATTGCTCTACTTTGGAATTCTCCTTTCTTCTCTGTTTCTGCCCTTGTATTCATTCATCAGAGACATTATATTTTGTTTCAACATGAGTAAACAAAGTACTTAACATAAAACTTTTACCACTTTGTTATATCATAATGAGGTATTATTAATGCAAGCTACAACTATAAGTTTTGGTAGAGAAGATGTTTCCTTACCGTAACTCTACGGGCCTCTTCTTTTCTACCTGTACCTCATTTTCCACTACATAATATAAATGTTTTTTTATTTTAGAGCAAGTTAGATTTAGAAGGGATGAGAGTAATATTTAAATATTAGGTAGCAATTTTTTTTAAATAATATAAGTATTAAAAAAATTGTACCTAAAAATTAAAAAAAATTTACTATTTTTCATCCCCCCCTTTTTTTTTTGCGAAACTAAATTTCTAAAAAACTACATTTTTTGTTTTTTTTTTTTTTTTTTTTTTTTTTTTTTTTTTTTTTTTTTTTTTTTTTAGCCCCCCTAGAATATAAGAAAATGGCTTTCTAACAGCTGTGTCTACCAAATACCTTGTACATCTTGTGAAAGATTATATATATACATATATTATATAGCTATATATACCTCTTTAAATTCTCCTTCGAATACAAATCTCGGTCGACCCACTTCGCTGCTCCAGATGACTGTTTCCTTCCGTAAACCCGTTACTAGTCTTTCTGGCCAACCCCTCATGGTCTCCTTCAACTTGCACGAGTCGATCCCGCAGATTTCCTATGACAAAGCTTGATGTACCGGCTATCAGCTCTAGATCTCCGTCCCTACAAAAATAACCATATAATAATATATTATGGTAAAACCAAAATGTACCTATTGGGAAACATAGGTTTTTAAAAGAATATAAGACTACCAACAGGTCCCATTAGAACCTTAAAATGGATCAATATTAATTTCAGGCCTCTATAAATATCACAGAAGATTCCTTTAATATCTAGCATATCACTATCATTTGCAATATGAATTATAAGACACGCTTTGAACACGTTGACTAACAACAAATTATGGAACAAATTTGCTAGATGCATATATTAATATTTTAACTCTTCGAGGTTATCTACAGAAACAATTATATAAACAACCTGTGCGTGAGGTTAATAAACTCGTCAGTTCTGCTCTAAGACACTGCAATATATTGGACAATATCTTCCCATGGACACTTCAAACAATCTCTGACTCTGAAAAAAAATAAACCCAAACGCACCACTCTATAGAGGAGATCTTTCTTCTTATCTATCTCAGCCATTTCCTCATATCTAGATTTGCGCTTCGATGCTTTGTCGGCTCGCAAGAAGATCTTCCGAGATGTATGGCAGACGTAACACGTAGCTTGCCATCGAGACCTACTCAAACTTGTAAAGTATTGTTTTATTGTTTACATCAATCATTGGTACACTTTTAAGATCTTTTTAATTACAATCATGGTGTTTACTTTCTAACTAGTTCGTTGATACTTCTTAGTCAAAATAGACGAGAATTTTTAATAGTCTGACTCCTGATAAGGCTTGTAACCTCTCTCTTTTAATAAGTATATTAAAGATCATATAACACCACATAATGACCCGTTTAATGTGATATCTGAATTAAAATTTTAGTTATTTCTTATTCATGATATATATCTAGGATTTATATAAATTAAATTAACAATTATTCAAATTGTTGTATTCAAATTTATAGTTTATAAATAATATTACATAATATATATACAACATGTAACTTAATAATATATTAATATATATATTAATATATCATATATATATATAATAATATATATATTATAGTATTATATATAATATATATATATATATATCTATATATATATATACTTAATATATATATTAATATATATAGTTCAGTATATATATAACTAGAATTATAAGATATTATAACTACATATCACTAAAAAGATATAGTTTATTTACAATTACTATATGACTTAATTAGTACATAGTAGTATATAGTATATATAGGGTACATATACATAAATCATATACGGTACGGATCCATCGTAGCGGTATCTACAATTTAATACTAGGGGTTGCATCTCTGACATTATTCTTATCATCACATCATTCATAATTTAATTATATAATAATATATGTATATATATATAAATATATACTAATATTAATTTAATATTATTATAATATTATATAATATATTATATTAAAATATATAATAAAATTGATTAAAAAAAAAAAAGTATAATATTAATAAAAATATATATATATTAAAAATATATATTTTAATATAATAATATTATTAAAAACTCAACTATATTTTATAATAATTAACATGTTACATATTAATATAACCGAGTATGGGTACGATTATTAAGGGAGGCGAGGCGTTGAGCCCCAGCCGGGCCCACACGGGCCTCCACCTACTACTCATCATATTGAGTCGCATATTAATATAAAAACAGAGTGAACATCAATATGTATGAGAGCAGACACTATCGATCTATTTCTGATGCACTCACATTCCTCGCCATCTCAGAAACACGGTGAGACGTGAAAACATGATCTTATAACGTCTATAAAGATAATATGTAACTAGCAAAAGTATAGTCGTTCTCCTTTCGTGACAAGAGGAGTGACGAAGGAATCAAAGAATGTTAATATTCTCTAGCATAATATATAACTTTTATACATCTCATGAAACTATTTGTGTATTAATTTCAGAACCAATTGGCAATTCATCCGTCACTGTCACATATAAAAATATATCTATAAAGTAAAATCAGAAAAGTAAAACAAGATTCAAAATGCTGATTGGTTAATATCTAGATTAAAACACTCATAGACTATAATAATATCATGACTTATTCGATTACATACCTACTCAACTATAGTCACCCTGGTGATAGTTTGTATTAACATAATGGACGTAATGAGTTTAAACTATATATCATTATTAGCATTTCTAATTAGAGAAACACTACACGAGTAACGAATCTATTCAGGCCTACTTAGTAATATCTTAGAGATAACTACGTACTTCTATAATATTTTATACCTATATACATAGACTTATAAGTTAATTATATATTAAGCAACATGTAGTGATATTATATAGAGGTTACTATTATATTTCTCCTTATCAACTATCTCGAGCGTACCTCGCCCTATAATGATGTTATTAACTAAACAAACAAATAACACTCACTCAGAAACTAATATATACCAATACGGCATCATGCGCTATTTCACTAGAGCGGTGAGATTAGCTAACTTTCCAACTCACTATTATTATCGCCTTGAGATAGTTCTATTATAAAGAATAAAATATAAATATTGGAGCTTCAACTACCTAGCGCCACGGGCGGATAAGGAACATGAGACCTAGTCATTATATATTAAGGGTATAAATTAATAAAATACTATATATAATTAACTTACAGATATTTAATTTCTTTATTACTAAATTAAATAATTAACTATTATGATATATTTTTAATTATCAATTGGCGCCGTGTCTTTTAGTATATTATATTATATATGAAATTATATAAAATAAATTTATAATATAATTAATATATATTACTAATTTAATAGATAGATATAGATAGAAGTAATTATAATAGAATGAATAATGAAGATAAGATAATATAGAAAGTGTAAAGGTCATGATAAGGGAGTAAGTTATAATTTTAGATAAAAGGTTAATAATAGAATATATTTTATACCTCGAGAGTGACTTAATGGTTCATATTAGCCGAGGTAATAAAACTGATAGGTGATAGGGTTAAACTCAGTTAGACTCTTATGTGAGTAAGAGGAAAGTAGGAGCAGAGAGTAACAAAAGATCGAAGAAGAGAAGTTGTAAAGAGAGTTAGCAGAAGAACGAGTAGAGTAGAGAGAGAGACCGAGGAGAATAACGTCTATACGGACTGCGAGATGCACAAAGCAAAGATGCATGATCACTCTATATATTACACTCACGCGAGCACATGAAGCTAAACATATCGCATATAGTGTGCGTTACTTCTAGTAAATGGGAGTAACTTTATAGGTATGCCTGCTGATAGAAGGAGCCGATATTAATCTATTTAATATATAGAATATCACATGAGATGTACAACTACTCCGAGGATTGAGCTTATCGTGAGGTTTCAATCGTAATAATCTCTCTGACATTACATCTACTAAATTGAGTAAAAATCACACACACGAGATATTGTATCTATGAGAGAGTGAGTATTGACACAGCGCGTTCACTGTGGTAGCGCTCGATCTCCACTAGTTACAGACGATTACATCACTATGTCGAGTATCATATATTTTACGCAAATTTATGTTTATATCACATATCTTTGAGTTTGAGCAAAAATAAGGCTGGGCAATATTTACGCCCGTTAGTTTTAAATAATTACTTAATATCAGAAACAAGACCTAGCTTCTTTAAAACCTTATAAATAACCTGGTGACTTGAACACATTTACTTCATATATCTCATAAATGTTATATGAAGAAGACCGACGAGTTTTAGTTTGTAAATATGAGAGTGCTTCGGGACACAATCACTCACTCATAGCTCAGTGGCTATCCGTATAGAACAATTGTAGAAATTTTAGGGACACTAAAATCAATTTGGAATGAGTTTTTATATTGATATATATAATATAGAAATATTACATCTTGGAGTAATGAAACAAACGTATTTTGTCACATTTCTTTAATATTTAGCAATCCTATGACTAAAAAAAAACTCTCAATCCAAATAATATCATTAAAAATAATATAAAATCCATGTTGCACGCAGCTATATCCAGGTGCAAGTTGTAGTAAATGTGGTAAGATTGCGACAACACCTTCAAACACGCGACATCATAACTTTAAGAGGTTGAGCGCAGACCCCTGAATATATATTATTTATTAGTTAATTATACCTAATAATAATAAATTATCATATATTTAAGTATCATATATACTACTATCATATCACCATTTTTTATCTATTTTCTAGGGAAATTACTCAGATATTATAATACAGTATATTTATATTTATAGATAATACTATATATCGTATAGTCTATAGTTATTAATCACCTCAAAGGTAAGCCTATTGATATATGAACATTATTTAAAAAAACCGTTGAATATAAAAGATTAAATTTAGTACAATATCTTTAATATTTACGGATTTTTTTTTTTTAAATCTTTATTTATTTTCTTTATAGTTACGTTGTCCACATCTTAAAGCTCAACCAAAGATACTTGAGAAGTTGAGAGAGATCAATAATATATTATATGATAATATATAATACTATAGAAAGATTAAATAGTATTTATTAAATATTAATATATATTACTTTATATATTATATGCTTAGTAATATATATATATATTAATTTATCTATTCATTACTACTTATATATATATTACTCTTATATCATTATTATATATATATATTTTATATATATATATTATATTATCTTACTATATATAATTATTAATATTAAGACTACTGATTTTATTATTAGTTATGCCCTCAGCTATCACCCTCATATACTACGAAAATAATTTCTTAGAGGATTAACGCACACTTATATATATATATAGTATATATATATAACTTATATAATATTAATATACTTATATAATATTACATATATATATGTATACTATATATTTAATATTAAATATATAATATAATTAGTACTATTTATTCTATTATATCATAGTATTCTATTTAAAGATCTGGTCTGACGCCCCAGGTTCTATTGCGATGCACAAATTTTACAGTGTCCTCGAGTCGCTGTATAGCTGGTTCTAAGAGGTTGTCACGGATGCGAAGTATTAATATATATATATCATTATCTATTATACTTCTATTAACCTTTTTATATAATCTATTAATATACTCATTAAATTACTCTATATAAATATATAATGATATATTATAATAATATAATTAAATATATATATCTATATACTATTAATATATTAATATATAATACTATTATATATATTTATATATATATATATTATATTAATTTATATATCTTATTAATATATATATTAAATTATGTTGTTGATAATGTGTGTGTTGTGTGTGTTTATGTGTGTGTGTGTGTGTTATATTTACCCTTTTAAACCCTTCCCAGATTGGGTTTTGAGTATGACTCATATTATAACATAAGTATTATCAGGAAACAGAATAGTTACGTAGAAGAGCATCACAAAAGTTGAAAAAGAAACCCCCCTTAACATTCCATCATACCCCTAAGTGCGAGCATCGCATTTTAAAATCCATAACTTGGGAATTTGGCAATTACAAACGCCGGGCTGATCACGATCCCCACTCATCGGTATCCCCAAGGAATCAGAGTGCATACTGTAGAGTTCATCCCTGAGGCCGGCCCACAACAATGTTCTCGCTCATAAAAAGCTTATTCCACTCACTCCCTATTATATTATTATCCACCATTCTTCTCACCTCTGTCAAACTCATATTCTTTTCCTTCAGACACTCCTTTACTAATTTAATCTACCTTTTCTTTGGACTCCCATCCGGTCGATTCCTAGCATACTCACTAATATAGATCAACTTAACATACAACCATATGATCAAACAATTTTAACACACTTTCATTTATCCTCCCATCCAGGAGTGGTTAGATTTGCAAACGGATGCATGCAATACCTAACACGTCTATTCCTCATTTTGACATTTCTTCTCACACCTAACATGACCTTAAAATTTATATTATTTCAGGATTGCAGTGCCTGAGATACCAGGCCTGCACACTGTATAGGATCTATAACCTGCTATTCACATATAGTTCTTACTACTTATGCATTAACAGCCGGTAAACGAACAATACTATCTCTCATGCAGACACCTCGGTGATTCGTCACTACAAGACTTAGTCGCATTTCTATTCATCAACTGCATTTTAATTGCACCAGCCACCATATCTCTCACTCTAGGTGGGTTACATCAAACTTTTCTTACTATCCATTTTCTGCACCATTCAAACAACCATATAGGGCCACAAATTGTGACGCTCAGAGAATACTTCTTCCAGTTGCTCCACAGCCACATTCCACATGTCATATATTTTAAAAGTCCAAAAGAACTCTCCCCGCTGCCCACCGCACAACTTCCCACCCATTCCATCCCTATTCTTAACTCCTTATCTTACACTTTAAAACCTTTCAAATCCCTAACCAGCAGAATTTCTCTCAACACGTTTCTCAGGTATAGCCCATCTTCACACACACCTCCAAGTCCATTCGATCTGTCATATCAATTAAGTTGGTCAAGCCGGGGGCGGATCCTCCACTCTCCTCTAAAATTTTCTCCATCAGCTCACTACACCTCGGCTCCCTCTCTTCGCCAGTCCTAGTCTTCATGCGAGTCTTTCGCCAAATGTCCCCACCAATATCGCTTCTGCCGACAATACTCCTGCCTCACCGAGAGCCGTCATCGCCACCATAACACTCTTTACATTTAGATCTCTCTTCCATATTATTATCCTACTCACTTCTTCGATACATAAGTATATCATTGATAGTCCATATAATATATACATATTATATAGAGCTCCTCTAATAGTGATAAATATATCTATTCTAATCCTATCTGTTGTCCGTATTCCTAACTTATTTTAATGTAACCTGTTATGTATGTGATACTCACCATGTTAATTACGAGCAATACCTGAGAGTATTAGTATACAATATGTCTAGGTGCTACTAACTTACCTTTCAGAAATTAACTTTTACTATCTTTTAACCTCTACACTATAATATATTTTAGGTCCTTACTATCAATCATATATAAATAAGGATATACACTGATCAGTAGAGTATCACCTTTATATGTACTATAGA
The DNA here is from genome assembly GCA_015478945.1 of Trachelipus rathkii. NCBI lineage: Eukaryota > Metazoa > Arthropoda > Malacostraca > Isopoda > Trachelipodidae > Trachelipus > Trachelipus rathkii. The sequence goes on from JABUQX010114687.1 coordinate 24,068, forward strand.
GTATATATGACAAAGTCCACTACCTACTTGACCCCTTTTTGATCTAAAAGTCAGCGTTATTTTAAGATTTTAAGAATACTCCTATGCTTATATGATATCAAGTTTAAATGCTCAAACATCAATAAACAAACACCTATATCTTAGAATCATCCGGAAACTTATGATTTTGAAGTTTATAATCCAAACCAAAACAACATATTACACATTTCATGTGTCTCTAACTTGGTATATGTAATCAGTCGGTAGGCAATTTTTTAGACATTTTTATCACACTTCGCTCTCACATGGTTAGACCTCAATAACAGGGAGTGCGCATCCGCCTTGAGTCTTTCTTCTCCAAGTTTGCTCTGAAGTTTTTCCAATTATAATCGGCATTCACTCATCTTGAAAAGTACTTGAGTTGTTTGTCCTAAATATATTAGATAAATTAAATTTTTAAATAAATAACTAAATATATATATATATATATATATATATATACTATATATATACTATATATAGATATATAGTATATAGACTTTTATATAATTACTATATATATATATTATATATATATCTTATATATTTTAATTTGTTAAGGTAATACCGGAAAATAGGGGGGCTGCGCAGCCGACGGGGAGCAGAAAGGGGGGACGATTCCATACCCCGTAGGGGAGGGGCGTAGGAACCCCGCGACACCCAATAACCAAAGAGCGGGGTTTCCGGAGACCCTCCCCGGAGGGGGAGAGAAAAATAGTCCTACCCTGTCGTTCCCCGAAGGCTGAGAGACGCCCACGCGACTCCTCGCCAATCTTTTGCGGTTACCCGTCTGGTATTCTTTAGGCCTAAAAAAATGAAATAAAAAAAATAAAATACTGACGGAGTCGTAAAAACGTAACAGGTTCCTATATATATTTGAATCCCAATGTTAAAAAACAAGAAACTGAAAGTCTATTTATGGTCCACAAAGATACCCTGTACTATTTTTTTTTGGCTAACGAGTAACCGTTCAAAAGGTCATACAGATTTTCTCGCAAATAATATTATATACTATATAGATATATATATACTATAATATAGTATATATATATATATATATACTATAATATTAGTATTATAATATATATATAATATAAATTATGTACATATATATAAGTTATATACTATATATATATATATATATTGTAAGGAGCGCAGAGCTGACAGCAAAAGTGACACCTGCCAGATTTGTCTCTAAATCTAGCAACCTAAATAATTTTTAAATGTTTTAGTTTTATGGTAATTTTGAACATTTTCGGCGTTTTTTAGTGTTTTCGGAGTTTGACTTTTCCAAAGTTGTAGACATGTCAGTAGCTGATTTTTCAAGACAACAACTCAGGAGGAATTAGGCTCTTTTTGACAGCGACAGCACTGCGCGTCAATGACGACGACGCGCTTTCGAAGGAGACGATACTTTTCTAAGATCGGTGAACGACCAATTTTCGAAGGTTCCCGAAGCTTCTAACGGCAGGAATTTCAATTCATATCGCAAGTTGACCTTGAATTTATACTGACCCTAACTTCTATTAACTTTTGC
>JABUQX010114688.1:0-25000 GCA_015478945.1 Trachelipus rathkii
TCGGTGAGGTACCAAATGACTGGAAAACAGCATAATGTTGTGCTAATTTTTATAAGAAAGGAAGTAAGGAAGATCTGGGAAATTAAAGGCCAGTTAGCTTAGCATCTCTGGTTGTAAAGGTTTCTGAAAAGTTACTGAAAGGTTTATATATAGAAATATTTTTGAACTGCCACGATTCACTGAATCGAACTCCCAGCACGGTTTCAAAAAAGGTAGGTCATGTCAGACAAACTTTTAGAATTTATAATACATATTACTGACTGCATTGATCGAAGGAGATCCAGTTGATATTGTAAATATTTAGACTTTAGCAAGCTTTTGATAAGGTTCCCACACATAGGGCTGGTGAAGAAGTTATTGTTAAAGTGGGTATACTGCTGGAGTGGTACATAGGTTATTGGATTAAAGAGTGTGTTGTGGAATAAATAATGAATAACAAGCAATTGTTCTTTCATTGCCTCTTCACAAAAACTTAAATCTAGTAGTAATGATTTGAACACAATACCCAGAAATCCGCAAATACTGTGGGAACTATAAAGGTATCAAATTATTTGTACGTTTTTTCGACCTAGTCGGATCTTGAGTAGACAAATTTAAATGCAACATCTCCAAAGACGCTATTAGCGCAGACCTAGATGGTCTGAGCAATTAATGACACACAGGTCATCAGAGTGTTTTTATATATCGTAGAACATAACTTTGTAGCGAAATGATGCAAGCATTAAGAAAAATTTCCATTGGAGGCATGATAACTAAGCCACAAAAAAAGAGTTTTCCGTTGCATTCAGCGCGGATGTAGTCGTCATTCACTGCATGGGCTATGATATTGATTCAAGCGAAGTAACTAGTATACTGCGATTTAGAGCCAGTTTAAAATGCTCTCAGCAATCCACGACCTTGTGATATCGTCAATTAAAACATCGGAGCACATTCAACATAATTAGTGGAAAAAGGTTTCGAGTACAAGCCATCGAAAAGATAAAGAAAAAATCACTGATGAAAGTGTTAACAGAAGCTAATCAAATCGCCGAGCAAAACTGGGACTTGATCTGAATAGACCACGGATTGTTGTGTAAGGTCAAGCAGCAACGCAGTCAACGGCATCTAAGCAAGCAAATCCACTCGAAGTTCTGAGAAGATCTTAATAATTCGTATCTGGATCTATAACCTCATTTTTGAATTAGCGTGTTTTTTATCTATAAACTGAACAAATTCAACATGCTTATGCATTAGACCTATTCCACATCCTGTTCCACATGCTACTCATAACAATCGATGAGTTAAAGGAGAAGATAAGATTCATTTTATATTTTTTTACCACTTAGAAGGCATAGAAGAAGAGCTAGAAACTTTGGTACAAAATTTGAAAGGATAAAGAAACTGAGTAATGAAGGACTAAAACATCTTGTTGTCTCCCCAAGTCTTAAAGGAGACTGACCCTTTTTTTCGGCTCTACGAAAAAGGCTTGATAAACATACTACTGCGCCCCAGCATGCACGATACTCACCTAGTAACACAGAGAGAGGGTCTTCAGTACGATCTTGCGAAGGATCAAAAAGACTTGCTTACGAAAGTAGCTATGGAATAGAACGACTATGGATTAAACGGGCTGGCCTGTGGTGATGTAGCACAGTCAAATTGTGTTGAATAATTATCGATTATTTTTATATCAACTCAAGCAGTAATTTGATATAATTTTGCCTGAACGCCAAGGAATTTAGCTGTTTTTATAATAATTTGCAATTCCGGGCACTCGCTGCTTTATTAATTGTGAATTTTTGCGCTATTTATTGCAATATTGTATTTTGTACTTTTGAGTTGTTTTAATAAAATAATTTTTTATATATTAATATTAATCCATATTTAATTATCCTATTAACATAATGTTTCTTGTTTGTGTCATTTTGATTTATATCTTATTATTTTTTTTTTCTTTATTCTAGTTTTTTTTTTTTTTTTTTTTTTTTTTTTTTTTTTTTCTTTTTTTATTTTTTTTAGTTTTTTTTTTTTATTACCTAACAATTCTTTCTTTAATATATATTATATATATAATATACTATTAATATATAAATATATTAAATATATATATAATATTATTATATATTAATATATATATAATATATATATAATATATAATATAATTACTATATTATATAGTATATAATATATAATATATATAATAAATATATATATATAAAGCTCTATTACCAAAATGGCTGGCCCCCTAGTTTTAGGAACGGCTGGCTGACCCCCATCTATATATAATATATATATATATATATATTAGATTATATATTTATAGTAATTTATATTTGAAGATATATCTAATTATATTATAAATAATATATAATATATATAATATATATAATATATACTAAATTAACTATTACTCAATATAATATATAAATATTATCGTATATTATCTTTTATACCTATATAGTATACTTATATTTTTCTATTTTTTTCAAACTAAATTTAGTTTTCATGGAAAGTAGCTGGAAAGTTTATGTTATCACCCCATAAAACGGCTACATTCCAAGTTGGTTCAATAAACTCAATATGCTATTGGTTAACAAGTTTTATAACTGTCTTATTAAGCGTAAAAATTATTGTATAATATAGCATTTCGTTCTGCTAGAGTTTTGTATCTCTCAGCCACAATCGTTTCAAAAAGCCGCGGCATTACAACCATCAATTCAAAGTTTCTTCTGCTTGGACGCTGCTCTGTCGTCCATCCCTGTAGAGGCCTGGGGTACTGAGAGTGCTTCTCACAAGCAGGTGCAGACCAACTGCACACGTAAGAGTACACATTGAGTGGGTCGAAGAGCCTTCTCACGTGGCTTTAACCTGTGTGCACACCTAGCTGCTCATCGCTGACAGCTGACAAACGCCTTCCAGGTGCGCCAAGGGAGTGTCTGCACGGCATTGTGCTTTACTTCAAGAAGGGGAAAGTTCTGTGGCTGTCCTAGTTGAACAGGGCGCGGCTGCGTGGATATACCAGAACCACATTGATATGATTGAGTCCAGAAGCGTATGGGTCTCCCCGGGACGATAAGGCATCATTTCACTCCAATTCAAATCGCGACTTACGATACGGTCTTCAATAACAACTATCATCTAGTCTTCAGCTAATGAAGGTGGTTCTTCACAGCGACCATCCAACACCTTTCGATATTGCGTGGACCGTGGAGCTGACGAAGGCCTTCTTAGTGGGCTTTAGTGTGTGCACACCAGGCTCTCATCTGACCCGCTGACACAACGTCCTTCCAGGTGCGCAGAGCCGAGTGTGCTCGCGGCATTGTCACTCGGAAGGGAGTTCATGTGGCGTGCTGGTGGAAAGAGGGCCTGCGACCACACCCGCACCGATGAGTCCAAAGCAGGCCCCCCCGGGCACGAAACGCCAATTCATCGCGACAATGCCTCACGTCTCTCAAACATCATCTATTCTTCAGCTAATGAAGGTGGTTTCTTCAGCAGCGATCCCATAACCCGCTTCATATTGGTGACCACACGGAGACAGAAGCTAGTTAGAAGTAACGTGTATTTTTTTGATATTTGCCATCTCTAATCTCATGTGACTCTGTTGGCACAAATTAAATTATGAACTTCATGCAAGTTGAGTATTCCATGACAGTCATCACTGCAAAGCACGGCTGATCAAGTCCATGTACTCTCATTTTTAAAAATTCGCCATTTCAGATTTCATCTTCAAGGTATTTTATTCAGATGAAAATTTCTTTATCAAATCTTCGACATAAATATCCCGCGGCCAACATCTCCCGCAAGGAAAAGCGCCGGATGCGGATGCGGAATCGCGGGACTGTTACCTTCCACGTTGCATCAATATATATATATTTATGATATATATACTATATATCATAATATATTATATATATACCTAACATCTCCCATCTATCTACTCTACTCTCTACTTATCACTGTTTAGTCGTCATATAACTACCTCTATCTCTCTATCTCTCATCTCGTCTCCTATCTTACTATCTTCTCCTCTATACTTATATTCTACTCTCTAACTATACTCTTATCTATACTCTTCTCCTATATCTCTATCTTCTCGTATATTACTCAGATACTATATAACTATATATTCATCAATACTCTTCACTCACTTAATATAATTATAATATTAAATATTATTAATTAATATTTATATTATATTATATTATATATATATATATAATATAATTATATATATATATTTAATATAATATAATATATTTTATATATATATATTATATTAATATATATTAATATAATATATTATACTATATTATATTATATTATTAAATTAATATAGCATTTAATATATATGTATATATTATAATAATAATATATTCTGGGGAAATATTATATATCTATCATTCATAAATCTCCCATTCCCTCCAAATCCTAATCTGTCTATACTAGTTTTATTAATTTTATCTTTCATAATATATTTGGGGCTATTGGTGTCATCTTCAATACTTAGGGAGTACTTTTATACATACAAAGAATATAGGGGGTATTTATTATACGATATTATTTTCTCTCACTCTATATGTTCTAATAAATTCTTGATTGGAGCTGTCGATAGATATTTCATACTGAGTCAGTCATTATGAATATAACTATATAATAGCACTACTAATTTACTTTCAGTAGTACGTTATCTATTATTTCTGTTGTTTCTTTTATTCTTTTTCAACTTATCAATTGACTAGAGTGATATTAATAAAAGGTATATATACCTACTATCTCATCAAACTCCATTAGTACTTCAGAAGTCAATATATACTATATTATATTTTTCTATACTATTGCTATATAATAAAATATTATTTACTCAATATTCCCCTGTTTAAGCATAAGACTTTTAAGAGCTAATTTTGACTCGTGAGTTAATTAAATGTACGAAGTAATGGGATGAGGCAGTCTTTGATTTTCTCTTTAGTCTTTTTATATTATTATACCTTCTGCATTTATGAAAGTTTTTTTTTATTTTAGTGATAATATATTTTTTTTTCGTGATAATTATTTAAATAATTTACAGTTGAGCATCAATGAGTGGTATACTATTAGGGTTAAAGTGAGTGTGTGTCTGATTTTATATTACACGATTTATCTCCGTGTGTATTAGTGTAAAGATTCTAATCTGATACTAACTCTATCTATCTACTCTGGATATTCAGCATCACTTGTGATACCTCAAACTATTCTATATCTATTATTAACGACTGCGTTCGTATCTTTAAACATATCATTAGTAATGTTAATAACTTTTCTACTTTGACACCTATAGTATCATACCGTACGCGATACTGTCTCTCTCGATACTCTCGATTATCGCTCATGCATTTCAACTAAATTAATCATATATATATATTATAAATACTATAATATCATTAAATTAAATATATTATATAAATAAAAATAACTAAAATAAAAAAAATAAAAAAAAAAGTCATATATATATTATAAATAATATATATAAATGATATATATATATATCATATATATAATATTAATATATTATTATATATATAATATATATATTTAATATTATATATAATTACTTCTACCTTTAGTTGTACAACTCTAGATGCGATAGTAATAAAAAGTGTATTACGGGTTGATTATATCATTTTAATTATATTTATTGAATTATTAATTAAATGTAAATATATATAACTATGTTTTTACTAAAGAAAACAAACTATCATAATGAGATAGTTGTGTCAGAATGTATATGGGAGGTCTCCTTCAACACACTTCTATACTCCATTCTTATATCGAGTACTTTACATTTGCTTGAGGGTGCAAGAACGTGAGACACTCGCATTCACTAGCGGCGTATAGAGAGACGCTGAGAGGAGGTTCTTCCTGGCTAACGACTGAGCGCGTGCTGAGTGAATGAGGTTATTCTCTAGGTCCTAAATGTGTGGGCGGTATCTTATTAGTGTGGATAGCAGGCGGTTGACGGTATACACTGCCCTAAAGACCACCATTTTCTCAGTTCATACTATCCAAGTCTTTTCTCTCCTCTGCCACTCTCACTCTTTTTTCAGAAATATCATTTAACAGTGGTGGAGCTTCACGCAAGAGTACCACAGCTTCTCACGAGTTCAGCTCATTGAGGGATAAACAGACTCGAGAGTTTTCTTTTATATATTACGGCACAATAAAAGTCGCGCACACACGCTACTCAGATCACGTACTGATTTGTCTATAACCAAGCAGATTCCAGCTGTCATCCTAAGTAGCACTCGCTACAAGATATTTGTCCGTTATGCGATGCTTGATTCACTTAATTATATACAACCTCATATCTTTATTAAAACTCTTCATTATTATACTCTCATCAATTACGCTTTTTATTCCTAAGCACACCTAATAACCAATCTCTTTAGCTATACGTTATAATTATTATTCACTTATCACTAATACTGTTAACTTTGATTTAATACTTCAAACTGCTTCATCCTTTCTAAGGCAGTTTTATATTAGCACCTATAGCCTAGGACACATTTTATAACATACCTATTCTATTAATTATTAAAACATGTATTAATTAATATATACTTTAATATACTAACTATAGTTAATCAATTATAATACTAAATCTAGGGGTAAACAACTACGCCTGCTATATAAATTAGAATTCCTTGTATATACGATTGCGTACTGACTATGAAGGATAGATGAATCATTACTCTTTCTTTAGTTATAAGACTCGTGCGCAACGGTGAAAATTTTAGAGAGGACCCTGATAATCATCTGGTTACGCCTAGCCAGCGACGCGCATCTAGTACTATTGCGCCTCACTGATTTCACACACGACATGGGTTATTCCTTTGGATCTTAATACGCAATATTATAAACACCTCCATATGCATCAGACCGATTTCCTTTTCACGTGCTATAGCTTCCTCTCGACTATCTTCATTTAAAATATATTCAATGCGTATATTAAAATAAATTACATATTTGGGATTGCCGCATTCTTTTAATTTCTTTTAATCTCAACTCATTCAACTATATATATTTTCGATCGTTTATTTCGCTTACATTGAAGAATTTTTTTCATAGTTCCTTCAAATATATTCAGCAGCAATTTATTATATGTTTTTTATTATATTCAGAATAAATGTTGTTTTCCCCTATGTTCCAGATTTTTTTTAAAAACATTAAAATTTAATATTAGCGTCATTCCTGTCAAACTAATGATTTTTATTTAAATTGCGCACGTTTTTAAACTGAATTTAAGCCGTGTTTTCTGATTTCCAGATACACTACTTATTGACTATGAGCTTTTTGCACTCTTATAACATTTTATAAATTTTATATCTTATATGATGGAAATCTAATTTGATTATTTGACACTTCCAAAACGTGTTTTAATAATCCATTGTGATCACTGGCAAATACGCGAAACATTTTTCCTTTACACATAGATACACCCTACTCTTATACTACTCATCTTCCTCTCTTATAAGCGCAAGACATAGAGGAACATAAGATTATAACCGCACATACTATCAAATGTTAGACACTAACAATAAAGAAAACAACAATTACACACTAAATGGATATATGTTCACCAATCTCTCACACTCATTTCTTCTGCCCTTCTCACACGCAATTCCCTCTATAGCGTGTTGGCAGACTTATGACGCGGAAGATTGACTTAATAGAGAATCTATGATATGAACTTATTGTCAGGAAACCATACTAAAGAAAGGCAAGCAGTTTCCAACTAAATATCACGCACTGCTCGTTCTGGATACGATAGCGCACGCGCTACATAGGTCCGTACAACGAGTGATCCTTGAGTTCATCGACAATATCTTCACTTTAATTACCACATCTTTATGATGAATGAAACAAGGCACCCTCGCTTCGTGTTATCAGCAGTTTGCGCAGCACGCTGGTACACAGGCACAGCGCATACGGCTCCACTATCTCTACATTTCAGAGTCACTCTTCACGTTCGCATCTCCACTCACTACACTCAGTAACAGGTAGAGACTAGGAGCACGCTATATCGTCACGTCGTCAGAGAGACCACGTATGGTCTCACACGGCTTAAAGTTCAGAAAGTTAATGGACAAGTTTTATAAGCTTCTTATCTCACTATTCAACTTCTAACTCTCTATTTCTATATATATGTGAGTGATCTTTGGTATTATATACTGTGTGCCCTATTATTCGCAAATTAGTTGGTTATATTATAATTTATTTCTCTCTTTATCCTTCAATCTTTATACTCCATCTATCCTTATTAGTACTTAAGGAAGTATCTGGGTACATGAAAGAAAATATAAATTCACAAATGCAATCTGTAAAACATCACGTAATATTTCTACCAGTCTCTTATGAGCGCAACATTTTAGCAACCGATGTGATCATGATATGATTTCTTCCAAGTATATTCACTATTTATGTATTTCATTTCAGTCAACGAATGTTTTTATATATTGTTATAATTATCGGTAAGTTACTAATTAGAAGCTCGTTCTATATATATTATTGGAAATGGTAGTATGTTATGAGTTGTTAATGTATTATGAATAAAGAGTTTTAAGTGAGTTGATTTTAAAAATATTGTATCTTTAGATTCCTGTATAAGTGCTATATGTATATTGTATCTAAAAGCTATAGACTGTAGAGGCTAACTTTAGTACTACACAAATGAGGACGAGCACTAGTTTGAAATTAAAGTGGAATGAATGGAGAGTTGTAAGTCGCATACGGATATAATGAAAGTGACAGAGTATAGAAGTGGCAGCTAAGAAGTATCATTGAGGAAAAGTAATAATATAAGTATAGGAGATAAAAACAGATACCCACTTAAGGATCACCAACATAAATTAATTAGAAAAGGAGGAATAGAAGGTTGCTTACCATTCAAAATAGCTCAATGAAAGCTGTAAAAGTTTGTCACGAATCTGAAAGAAAAGTAGACAAGAGTTAGCAGTACAAATATATTAATAAATAGGCATAGAGTTTTTTAGTATATATATAATTTCACTAGAAATGGAATGATAGTAGCTATAGAGAGTTTAACTTTAGTATAGATATAGTGAAATAATCAGCGTACAGTATATATTAAACTATATATATACACCTGTATTATAACTAGTATAGAAGGGCTGTTGGTAATAATATGATGTAATCAATGTACGCAGCTCATATATATGATAGCCTATGAGTAACCGATAGATATAATACTATATATATATATATATATATTATATATATATATGATATGATATAGTATATGACTCGCTCATAGCGCTACATAGGCGATTTCACACCTATCTACTTAAATATAGTTGAGGCAGATAAGACTCACATAGTCAATACAGTCCCGTATAGCCACCTAACGTGCCACCATATAGTCAATATACACAGGAAATGTCACGCAAATTCGGTGTCGATCCCATTTCTCGGTATCATTTAAGCCAGTAATGTGCAATTCATATCTGGTCGGGATAAAGCCTCTCATCCATTACTTTCTTCAAGCCTCTTCAGACCGATCTGAAAGAAGCATTTACCGAATTCTGCGTAGTGATTCTCTCATCTATACAATCATTCCAAAGCATCTTTGTCCTTCTTACACCATCCACCCTAGCAATCACACCGTATCACTATCACGGAATATCTGTCAGGATGGCGATGTGTAAGGAAGATTTTACGGTAGTAGTGTTCAAAGATTTTTAGACAGAGATAGTCACATAGTATAGAGATGCATCATTCTCACAAGAACATTGAGGACGGAGGTAGTGCTCTGAGAAAGGCATTCCTCATGATATCTAGATTAGCTCGCTCTCTATCTTCTTGTTTGGTGGTCGATGGCTGTATATAACCTCATCGTTTCGCGCTTTACACCACTTTGAGACATCCTTTTGAGACCAGAAAAGTATTTACGTTTTAGGCGCAAGTACTCGAGTGCATGTTATGGCTTCAGTTGTAGTCAACGATACAGATCGCGCGGCATCAGCTAAACAGTATTATCTATGTTCCTCATATCACGTATGAAGTAATTTTGCATCTACTCTAAGTATTGGCCCATTTTACTACACTTTGTCGTCTTCCTCTTAATCTAATTATCACTGCCCACTCGTGTCATTTCTTTTAGTTACCTCACAGTATGCGGTCCTTTAAGTACTGTTACAGCCAACGTCTTTGCGATTCTAACTCTCTTAGAGTTATATTGAGGCGTAGGCTACGAGATCATTCTCAGCGGACTTTTTTCTATCACTCTGTATTCGTAGCGCGGATGAGCAGGCACCGTGGAGTATGGGGATGAACACAGAGAATCGTGCTCGAGACTGAGGATTAAGACTTGTAATAAAAGAAAGTAAAGTAGCATATAATTATGATCTCTTGTGGTATTAGTCCTTGTGTCAGAAGGAGGTAAAGTTACTAGCTCAGACTCTGAGAAAAAGGCCAAGTAATCAGATAACAGGATAGGTCATAACATAAAAGGAGGGGGGCGCGCCCAATTCTAAGGGCACTGGGGGATTGGTCATGAAGATTTTTCCCTCGCGCAAAAATGCCGCAATCGGGCAAGTAATCTTTATAGCTTCGAGAGCGTACTTCCCTCCCTCCACCACACAACATCACACGACAACACACACACACCACACACACACACAATACAAACTTAGATATTCCCACCACACAGGCACACACACATAGGACCAACACACACACACACACACCACACGAGCGTACGAACAGCAGACAACCACACACACACACAACACACACAGCAGTCCACACACACATACACACACACACACCACACGCACACACACACACCACACCACACACCACACACACAACTCACACACACACACCACCAGCACACACAACTGGGAGCCACCAAGACAACACATTGCGACACAATCAACACAACACCAACACAACACACACACCACAACTGAGCAGGCACACCATGGCACACACACAACACACGCAACTACACACACATTCTCAAGCACCACATCACACAGGTATCACACATCATGCCACACATGAACAACAACACACACACAACACACACAATAGCACTTCCACAAACCCACAGATGGTCTTGTGTTGTAACAGGGCGTGTGTAGAGCGTTAGGTTTATGTCGAAGAATGCGGGTACGAGCTGGACCTGAGAAAAGGTACACGATGATACATGTTGTACATCATTGAATGAGGTGTGAAAATCGTAGGGTGAGCCATAGTGTCTAGTAGGTGATAAGAATAGGATATTTTGTAGAATTGACACACGTAGGAGAAAGCTGAGGGAATTCAGGAAGTGGTACCACGTTATAAATACTGCAGATCATGAGGACCAAGATGCAGTGGTTTCGTGGTAATGTGCTACCGGTTCATGTCCGATATAGGGAAAGTGAGACCAGTTCTGGCCACTACACACGCAAGATATACCATTCGAATCACACACACCCCCCACTCCCCACAACACACACCACAACACAACGACAAAACACAACACACCACAACCACCACCACCCACACACACAACCACACACAGCCATCACACACATTTTGTATATATATATATTATAAAAATATATATATATATAATAATAAGTAATATAATATATATATATATACTATATATTATATAATATATAAACATTTTAAAGCAATCGCCAACTTTTTTAGGTTGGAGGATGGCTCAGTGTGGTTAATAAGTATATATATATGAATATATATATATATTATATATACTATATAATACTATATATACTTATATAATATATATATATCTATATATATATAAAATATATATTATATATTCTATATTATATATATAATATATATATATAATATATATATATATATTATATATAATAGTAATATATATAATATATTATAGTATATAATATATATATATATAATTATATATTATATTAAGTATATATTAATATGATATAGATATAGATAATATAATATATATATATATATATATTATATATATATATATAAATATATATATATTTATATATATATATATAATATATATAGTATATATACTATGCCTGCGATCCAACACGTTCAATTACTATTTTCTTTTTATGCAAAAACAAGGAAAATCCCCGCCCCCCCCATGGAGAAAATTCCAGATCGCATACGAGCCCAAACAACTTATATCTAATGCTAGATGGTGACCTTGGAGCAACTAACCTTTATGATATTTCCTTATTATAAATTTGGCGGCAAGATAGCAGTTAGTTTTCAGTACCGCCCATAAACTTATTTTTTTTTATGCTGCTGTCTTGACATAATCTTCCACGTTAAACTGGCAAATGTTTTTTCGACCACACACCTATAACCTTTGTCTATCCTTAATAAAGTTTTTGAGCCTTTTGTTTTTTCCAAAACACGTGATCTTGGAATTACCACGTTCTCTCTCTCTCTCCTCGTCGCTCTCTCTGTTTTCTCTCTCTCTCCGTTTCTCTCCTCTCTTCTCCCCTCTCTCTCTTGAACATCTCATCTCTTCTTCTTCTTCTCTCTCTTCTTCTCTTATCAATCTCTCTTCTCTTCTCTCTCTCTCTAATAATAATCAAGCATCTAAAGAGATTAAGTGTTTCGTTGTATGAAGTTATCCTTCGGTGCCAATGATTCAAGGAGAAACAAACTTAATACATTTCTTAATTCATCATACTTGAATATTTATAGGCTTTTTCTATTTATAAATTCTCCATTCTGTTTGACTAGCAAACGAATGTCCATTATCCTTATAATAAACAACGACAAACAACAACAACAACAACAACAACAACAGACACTGCTCATCAGAGCTATTTAGTAGATATCTCTTCCATTGAGGAGTGCTCGTTCGACTCGTTTTTCCTTATTTTCTTTCCCGTCTCATCTTACTCTACTGGTACAGGTTTAGACCACTTCCCTCTTTCGTCTTTTACTTCCTGACTATTCCATTGACTTGGCATATTTTTCAGACTCGGTTGTTATATCATGCTCTGTTGCTTTTATTTTTTGATACCATGAAATGACTTTCTTGAGTATCTTTTCAACCTTGTGGCGGTGCCCCCTGCTTGACGCTAAAAACGAGACCGATGTGGACGGAAGGGCGGCGGGAATGTCCTGTCTTGGTGGGATGCTATATTCTCCAAGGAAAGAATTCTCCGCGTTTCATTTTTTTTTTTTTAGTCCTCGGGCGTAGTGGTCAGCACAAACGGTATGCATATTTGCTAGGGCACCAGGTTCAAATCCAACAAGGTGAATAGTTCAGAAAGGGGTATTTTTTAATAATATATTGACACTCATATTGCGGTTAATGCAGTTTACCTTATCATAAAATACGAATCCACGCGGATTGCATGAAGAGTATATTTTCAACTTTGTTGGCGGTGCCCTGCTTGTCCTACGCCCGAGTTGTGTACGGGAAGCGGCGGGAGAATGTATTGTTCCCTTTGGTGGGTGCCTTATATTTCCCACCACAGGAAGAATTCTCCGGCGTTCTCTTTTAGTTCATCGTGCATGTGGTCAGCACATACGCGTATTCATGTGCTTCCAAGGGCAGGTTAATACCAAGCAAGGGTGAATACTCAGAAGAAAGTTTTTTTTTTAATCAATATTGAAATATTTATATTAAAATATATAATACGTATATATAATATATATATATATATATAATATAATATATATTATATATATTATATATATATATATATAATTCTATTAATTATTAATAATTTATATATATATATTCAATAAAGAAATTATAAAAATAGCAACAAGATTTTTCATAAAAATCATTAAAAATAAATAAATAAAAAAATTAAAAACCCCTTCTTGAGAATTTGACAAAAAATTGGGAATTCTTGGGGAAAATTTTTGAAAAAATTTCTATTTTTATTACAGTTCCATACGCATATAAGATATAGAAAACGTTATAAAATTTATTTTTTTTAATTTTGTTAATAACAATTCTTAAATTATTTTTTATAATATAAAATCGTTTTTTTTTTTATTTAAAAAATAATAGCCCACTTTTTTTTTGGCTTCCCATCTTCTCTCTCTCTCCTCTCTCTCTTCCTCTCTCATGCTCCATATATATATATTAATAATAATAATATATATAGATTATATATATAATATTATATATATATATCTTATATATATAATATAATAATAATATATATATATATAATAATATTATATATATAATATATATATCATGTAATATGCAGATGTGTTGTGGTGTGTGTTGTGTTGGTGTGTGTGTGTTGTTGTGTGTGTTCGGTGTGTGTTCGTGAGGTAGAGAGAGAAGAGAGAGAGAGGAGGAGAGAGGACGAGAGAGGAGAGATAGAGAGAGGAGAGAGAGAGGAGAAGAGAGAGAGAGAGAGAGAGAGAGAGAGAGAGGTATTTCAGGAGAATAAAAACAAACTTTGAAAAACAAATATACTTTGCCCCTTTCCTAACAAAATATATTTTAAGCAGTGAATTATTGCATTTGTTTTCCCCCTGAAACCACTATAGCATGTTTTTTTTTCCATTTACTTACCCAATTAATTACTTAATTAGCAAATCACTGGACTGTGTTGGTTTCCCTTGGATTTTTATTGCGTCATGTAATCACACTTCAAACCACATGGACTTATTTAGTCAAAAAATTTGCTGTGTAAGTCTATAAATCCTAGACCTTTCATGGTTTATCATTTTAAATTCTTTCTTTTATTATACTGGAACTACTGGAGGTATCCCATCACAATCTATGATCTGAAAATTGTGTAGTAAAATGGCTGTAAAATCTTCCACGTTTGAAATATATCTTCGTTAACTAAAAAGTTTTTTTTTTGTTTTTTTTAAGCAGTCTAGTTCCCGAATATTAAATTTAGAAATAAAAAAAGATATATACTTTAATGTTTCTTTATGAATAATGTATTAAAAATATAAATTGTGTATTTTACTAGAGTAAAGTTAGAGAAATGAAAAATTAATTTTCAGTACTATTTCTGCAATTATCAGTTATTTCTTTCTATCAAAGGGATTTTTAGAAGTGACTACTTCTATAAATTCTTTTCATAGTCAGAAATACCATCATTTTGGTGCTCAGATTGTAATTCTGACTAATGAACAGCAAAAGGTTGGTTATAGCTCCCCTTGAATTCCTCATCTTCACTGAACCTCATCATGGCTTCCAGGATTTTATCCATCTCCCTGGGCGAATTAATAGTCGCTCCTTAGAGCTTATGAGGTTCCTAACAATTCTTGTGGGCTTAATGTTTTCTTTCTCTTCTTACCTTGATCCTTTAATTATAATGAGGAGAATGCTCCGATTTATGTTTCTCTATGACCTATGGTTTATTTTAAATGAAAGAATCTTTTTGTTTCATTCGTGTAACAACAATAGGAAAAAAAAATTGTTTGTATATTATTATGAACCCTGAATGAAATACACCTCAATATTTCCAATAGATTTAAACCAATTATAAATCATGTATGCAGACCATGGTTGGGTATGAATGGTCTCAGCTCCCTCATGTCTCTATGTATTAAATAACTAATATTACTAAACTAATTAGGGAGCTTTAAACATTATATAATACTCTTTTAAATATAACACGTATGCCTTATATGTTAACTTTTACTTTAGTATGTACTATTAAATCTTTTTATATTGTTTTTTTTATAATATAACTTTATAAGTTACTATTATATATCTATGATATATTTATTCTTTTATTATATATTATTATTACCTTTTAAATTATACTTTTTAATTCCAATATTTTCTTGTCATTCTTTTCTAAGTTGTGTCTACTCTTTTTTCTATGCGGTAATGGTTTCTCTATGGCCTCCACCATTATCTACCATTTCTCTATAGTCCATACGTCACTACTATAATTCTTGTCTCTTTTACTAAGAGGAGGATGATATCCACGACGAATTGATTTGTGAGGTAGATTTTCACAGATAGGCTCTTCTCACAGAGCGACCAATTCTCACATCTGAGTACGCACTGTATATAATAAGTACCTCATAAATAGTATAAGGTTACACTTCAACTTTTCATACTATATAATCATATCCTTTTCTTAATATTCTTATTATTATTAATTATTACTACTTATATTATATATATATTTCTTCTTCCTTTTATTATTATCAATTAATTATATAATCTATATATTATATTTTTTAATTATAATCTATATATATATATTTACTACTATATATATAATATTATATTTATATATTATCATATTATTATCATATTATGTATTTTAATCTGTAATTTCAAAATAAAAAGTATATTAATGAACCTAATACATTTTATTTTCCTGGAAAAATTTTAATTTTTGCTTTGTAATTAATTTTCTTTAATTAAATAATATATTAATATTTTAACAATTTTTTTATATTAATCATTTCAGAACTTTCTGATATTAATATCGGTAATATATTGAAAATATATTTTTTATGTGTATCGTGTGAAAGCGCTACAGGGATCTGGTCTAAGTGGTAATGTGTTCTGAAACATATTCTATAGAATATATTCTTTTAATATTATTAATATTTTGATTTATTTATATTATTATTTAATTGTTGTTGTTGTTGATTGTGGTTTAAATGAGTATAAAATTTACCATCTTTAATTCTTATTTTTATTACTAATTAGGGTTATTATATATATGTGATATATAAATTATTACTTTTATTTTCATTTGTCTTATATTTATATTATCATTTAATATCCCTTATAAACTATTAACCATATATTTGCTACTATTTATTTTTAATATATTGTTTTAATCTCTCCTTGAGTATGATATACCCCCCGCTTCCTACATAGACTGACACAATGTTTTTTTTGTCGACCCGTGTTCCTCCGCGAATGCCGAGGGCACAGAGTCGAATGTGCAGCACGTCCATAGGGGTCCGGGGCCCGGGGACCTCCAGGGGCATCCGGTACGTCACCCCGGTACCCGTTCTTAATTATATCATAATAATATTCATCGAATTGATCAGTCTTATTTAAATTACCCCATTCACACCTCCCCCATCCTCATTCACGTCACCCGCTACCCCTCATCTCTACATCCATCAACATAACACTATTCACCATCCATCCAGTAATGACTTGCTTTATGTACTTTTTTTCATATATAACTAAGTTACTCTACTATTGCCTCCACCTCATATCTCTCTCTATCCTATTAATATACTCTATATCTTTACTAATGATCTTCCGTATCCTCTTCATGCTCTATTCATATCATTCCCGTTAATAATTTTCTATACGTTTAGGTATCTATTCATATATATCCTTACTGAATAAGTCCCAGGGCATAGTCACGAGTTTGTCAAGTCTATAGGTTCACACCTATTATCCGAGGACGCAAATATTTCAAGTATTTCTTATGAGATCAGAGGTCAATATTCATGATTAAGTCTGCTTGCCTAAGTTACAAAAATTAAATGTTTCTTACATTCTTCTGTGTCTCTAAATATAGACATGAAGACATCTCGCTTTAAGTTTTTTCTTCTGAATTCTCTTTATAAGTGTGTATCTTTCTTAATCGCTCAAGTACGTAACCTCTATTCTTACTGTGTAACTATTATCCGGGAATCTCATCTATTGTTACCCTATTTTATATATATCTTATTATATTTATATATACCTATATACTATTATTATTATCTTATCTTTATTTAATTCTACTTTATTATCTTTCATTCTAATTTATATTTACTTTATTTAATTATTTTATTTTTATTATTTATTATTAAGCCTATATATCTATCACCTATATATATATATATATATCCTCTAACTCGTTTAATATCATAATCCTATTAATTATATTATAATAACTAAGTGATATCTATCTTCATCTTATTATTTATTTATACTAATCTTCTATATCATCATCCATTATTACACTCTGTTATTATCATCCATCACTCATTTTTTAATTTAAATATAATACAATATTTTATTACTATAATCTATATATATATATCTTATTATATATATTAATTACTTATATTATTTTATATATTTCATCATCATTATTGTAATTCTAAGTGATAAGTTTCTTTTGACTTATCCAAATCTTACTAGCTTATTTAATAATTATGATTTTGTAATTTCCATTTAAAAATAATAAGATCATTAATGTTTGTTCTTTCTAGTCTCGGTACTATACTAAGTTTTTGTTTATTCCTTTTGTTATTAAGGCCTGCGGTGATATAATTTTTTATTTTTCCAAATATATATATTGATATTAACTTTATCTATTTATATTTAGAACTATTTTAATGCTTATAAAATCACTTTACTTTTGTACAATGATTACTTTATATTTCACTTTTTATTTAAATGTAAATGGGCTCAAAAGAAATTAAGATTTTCTTTATTTTATTTACTTTCCCTTACTTAACTACTTTTCATCTCTCTTTTAATTTTTATTGTTTCAGAGAAAACGTTTTTTCGTGGGTGGAAAGGGAAAAATAAAAAATTCTACGGTATCTAAAAAATTCAAACCGCCCTATCCATTTCCATCGGCGGTAAAAACGTACCTTTAACTACTCCAGGGTCCAGTTTCATGTTCCTGGTGCTTGGGCTGACCAGATGAAGAAGTAACACAATGAAGGTGCAATCTGGCATCGAGTGCACATAACATATTCAGTGCATGAATTCATATCCACCATTATTAGTACCATGTGTCGTGATACTTATTAAAAAATCTTGCAGTAAAAATGAACCGATTGTAGGACGGGAATCTAGGAACATTGTCCTATGACCATTCTCGCCATACAGTATGTTATTTATAACTGCTTGTTAGAAAATAGCATTTAATTTTCTTGTTCGATATATAAGTGTACTTCAATGCACAGGGTGTAAATGTGCCGTTACTACGACATTTCTACAATCACGTTCACTGCATTGGTGTGTTCGGAGGGGGTCCTTATATCTGGTTCTTCTTGTGACCTCAACAATCGATTGTTCAAATAATCAAAACTTTGACTCGTTTCATGCTTGATACATCGTTTGTTGTTCCTTTCCCTTACAATATATATAATAAAAGTTAGTATATTTATATTAACAGGATCTTTAATTATATATATGGTTATAATATATATTATATATATATAGTAAGTTAATATATATATAATATTTTATATAATATATATATTATTCACTATTATATGAGAATATTATATATAATTAATAATAACGACATTCCTAAACCAAAAAGAAAAGCTCGTATCTTTTATATTGTTTTAATAATATTAATTCACACTCTATTCAAACCAAACGTTTTGTTGGATTACATTCGTTCTGCTAAAACTTAATTTAAAGTGCTTCTCAATACTCTGTCTATCCCAACAATCATTCCTATCTCTTGCAAGTGGGAAATCAGACTCTCATTTCTTTCTCTTCTAAAATAGTAGCTTCTAATATGCCATTTTTATTTTCTCATCTATATATTTTATTTTTTAACTTCATTGCTATGGAAATGTAAAATTAGAATGAATAATTAATGATTATAATTGAAATATGAGTTGAGTTTGAATTATAATTATTGTGAATTATAATAGATTTATTAAGTGGGATGAATATATTGTTTGAAAATGCATTATATGCTGATTGTGAAGATATTTGATAGTTGTACATTGAATACTATACAAAAAGTAAAATTTAAATATAATTTAATTATTAATTTTTTTATCATAGATAACTTTAATGATAAGAAGTCAATTAATTAAGCACTATTTGATTTTTTTTTTTTATCATAATATAATTATTACCACGAAAATAAAACTACAAAATATATTCAGTAAGTTTAATGTCTATTTGATAAGGTATTCATAAAAATATATATTTTTAAATTGGGAAAGTTTTAAAACAATAAAAATAAATATTAATATATTGAATAACTTTAAATTTTAATTTCGTTCTGATATAATGAACTTTCTATATTATAAAACTCGATTTTTTAATGTTTAATTAGTTGGCCATTAAGGGATGGCCCTGTTCTAGGGAGGGGGAATTAGGATCTAGGTAATTGTTATTGGGTAACGAACCCTGCCTTTGAATCGGACTCAGGTACCTCTGTACATACTTACTTTGAAATTTAATATATTTAATTATAATCAATTCGAATAATGATTAAAAATTTTAACTGATTATATAATAATATATGATATATATTTATATATATATATATATATATATA
This sequence comes from Trachelipus rathkii, assembly GCA_015478945.1. Taxonomy (NCBI): domain Eukaryota; kingdom Metazoa; phylum Arthropoda; class Malacostraca; order Isopoda; family Trachelipodidae; genus Trachelipus; species Trachelipus rathkii. Next base: position 20,232 of record JABUQX010114688.1, read on the forward strand.
ATATATTAATATTAATATAAATACTTATATATTATATATATATAATTTATATATATATATATAATATATATTATATATATTTATATATGGGTGGTAGTGCAAAAAAAGAGATTAGGTCATATAAATAATAGTATATAGTATTATATATATATAAATATATTATATATATTTATATAATATTATATAATATAGATAATGATATATTATATTCTAATATATATTTTAGTATGTATTATAGATATATATATATAAATATTATAGATTTATTTTTATATATAATTAATTATATAATTATATTATATATTATTATATATATAATATTATAATTATAGGTTAAATATTATTATATTTATAATAAGATATATATATATATATATATTATTTATTATATCTATTATATTATTATTTATTGTACTTAGATTTATTTATAAAGAAGATCAATTTATTATTTCTTTTAGGATTTTTTTAAAAAAATAACTGCTACTTAGAGTGCAGGCATATATACAGAGTTTTGCACTGCATTAAGAAATAGAATTATTTTTGACTGCAGGAAGTATAAGTTGCATGATACGCTATTATTAAAAAGGGACTCGAGTTGAAATGCACGGTCGGCGACTTAAGAGCCTTCGATCGAATATATATATATATATAATAATATATATATTATTATATATATAGTATATATAATATATATCTATATATATATAGTATATATATTGCAGCTTTTAATATTTTTGGGTTTAGAAAGATAATAGGCGTGCCCTACTCTGCTAACCTCAAAGCGCTCACTTGAGTAATATATTATATATTAATATATATATATATATTATTATATAATATATATATTATTATATATATATATATATATATATTATATATAATTATATATTTAATTATAAATATAATATATCTATAAATTATATTAAATATATAACAATATATATATATAACATGGCGTCTAAAGTCCAGTGGTAGAGCTCGCTAGCGCGAGGGGGCCGATTGAGACCTGGGTTGGAGAGAGATGTGGCTTTTCTATTATTTCTGTCGTACGCCTTATGCAAGTCCATTGTGGTGTGCTTTGCTACAAATAGGAATTAATCGCGGCGTCCGCGTAGGCCTGGCAGCCGCGGACTTAGTCAGGTTAGGATTGTTTCCAAGGATTTTCGAAGGGTCACTGACAGACGGAAGTGCGTTTATAGGGGTAGAAGAAGATTTTTTTAATATTAATAAAATGCTCTAAATGATGTAAATATTGAATCAATATGAATTTTTTTTACAAAGTTTGAATATTAAATCTCAAAATTAATATGCGTAAGATTTTACAGAAAACATAAATAATGTTCAAATTAACAAAGATCAGTGGTTTAGCAAAAAATTACAAATCAGGTTTCGGTAATATATTATGCCATCATCAGGACAATCAAGTTTTTATTTTCAAAGTTTATTAAAAACAGCAAGTATCGTTAATGGCGAAACTAGATGAAAAAAATGTTATAGTTCAGTTGAAATACATTATTAAATTATGAGATTCTGCATTTGTAAGGACACATTTCACTACCTCGTCGGCATCTAGTATAGAACCGTAGCTATAGTAAAAATAACCTATATATACAACATTTCACAATACTGAATAAACTAAAACTAATTCACTGATTTAAAGGTTCTAGAGATATCATATTCCAATCTTAAAACCTTGTCGTACATGATAGTGGTCTGCAAATTGCAGTCTTCATAATTTAAATAATGTAATCAACTGATACAAACTTTTTTGGATGCAATGTTTTCGCATTAACCTTTCTTTGCTGTTTCTTATAAAATTTGATAAAAAAAAAACTTTGATGTATATTACTTGGAAGGATTTTTTTTTTGTACTTTGAGTTTGTAATTTTTTTGCTGAACCACTGATCTTTTTTAATTTTGAAGAGATTTCATCTGTAATTTTGTCTCTTCTACTATTTTAATGTTTCCGGAATTAAGTAAAAAATACTTTAAGAAAATTTTTAATTACATAATATAACATTTTTAGAGCATTGGTTTTATTTTCATTGATGTAAAATATTCTTATTTATATATATATTATATATTAATATATTAATTTATTAATATATTTTATTATATATATTAATATACTATGGGATGTCTGGTGGATGCATACATATCCGCAACATATCGCATCTGAAATTGTTTAAATGCGAAATGTAGAGGATGTATAAGTTGAAAGTTAATAATTGTTTTTTAGTGTTGGATATATTTTGGATGTTATTAATTGAGCATTATTTTTGTTTCATATCTTATATATATTTATATACTATATAATATATATATAATATTATATATTATATATATATATATATATTATATTATATATCGGATATATATTAATAATATATATGTATATATTATATATTGAAAAAAAATATAAGAGGACTAATTGTCATCTATCTGCTGTGGGAAACGTCAGCACACTCTTCAAATCTCTTAGTTCCAAAAACTTCTGTCACTATCATATTTAAATATAAGCAATATTATATTTTTCATTAGTTTCTTTAAATATGATCCACGAGAGCGGAAACTAAACGAAGAATATTTAGATTGTCTAATTCGAAGATGACATATTATTGTCATTTTTCAATAATTATTCATTCTATAAGTCAATTCGGTTCAATAATTTTGGGTACTATTATTTTGGTTATTTAGAGATTCTCTAACGAACCAAACTTCTCTAACGAATCTAACTTAACTTAACTTTAACTTACCTAAATTTATTACTAACTAATATAACTACTATAATATCACATAACTCATAATAATAACTAATAAATACCACATTACTTAAAATATTACCTAACTTAACGCCACCGAAGGTCTGTACAAGAATTTTTTTTGATGCTGTATAGGCTCCTTTTTCCTGTCAGACCTTTTAAGCAGTCCGATAATTTTGCTTCATGGAACTTTTTTAATTTTCTGCATCGTAAGATTGAGGACAGGGCAGATTCGCTAAGTGACTACTATTGTTATTACAAAAGGCCGTTTGGTAGTTGCAATTGTTTTGAAGAAAGTAATATATTTATTACTTTTTGTTTAACATATTGTTATTAGGCGACAAAGAAAGTTTTGATGTGGAAATATTTCCATTGAAGAATAATGATTCGTAGAAATGACTTCTATTGTGTAATACGTTTTCAAAGGGATAAGAACGAGGAAGACTTCCTTCGACACAGTAAAGGTGTAAACTGATGAGAGCACCGTGAAAGTAAGATTAGAAAAAGAATAAACTGGCTGCTTAGCAAATGAAATAATTATTATTTGAAGTATATTTATGCTACAAAATTAGAATATGTGATAACATTCCTAAGACAGTGGGGATAATAATTTCAACAGAAAATAACAATTTAATGATGAAACAAAACAAGTGCAATGAATTTTACATTCTTTCAGATGTATAGTTGATAATGTCAGCCTAGCGTTATTACTAAGAGATTGTAATGCTATTCAAAGAAGTTGAGAGGAATATATATTTACTAAGGTGCTGTATTTATGAGAATACGAGTTTTAGAAGCAAAATTTGATCGAAATGTTGGAAATGGGGCATTGAAATGAGCGAAGACGCTCATTTTGGTGCATGCGTTGTTCTGTACAAACAAAAGAATCACTTATGTAGGGTCCTGTCTGGGATAAAATATTGTGAGATTGTGAGCAATAAAAGAAGTTAAACATATAGTGAAATAAACTCGCAATGGGAATGAAGCACAATCTTATCAAATATAGATCAGATGTCTACATGAGATATATATACTATATGTATATATATATATATTATATAATAATATATTATTAATTATAATTAATATATATATATGGGTAAATATCATATATATGTATATTTATATATATATTTATATATTATATTATTTATATATATATAATATATTATATATATATATTATATATAATTATATATTATTTATATATTATTATTTTATATATTACTATATACTATATATATTATAATTATTTATATATATATATTATAATACTATAAATTAATATATTTATATATATAAAAATATATATAATATATTATCTATATATATTTAATTATATAATATATTTTATAAATATACATAATATTATATAATATCTTATAATTATATTAAATATATTATATATATATATATATAATATAATATATATATCATATTATAATATATATATATCATATATGTATATATATGATATATAATATATAAATTTAATATTATATATATATATATATTATATATATATATATATATATATTATTATATTAAATACTATAAATTATATAATATATATATATATATATATATATATATATATATATATATATATTAGTATATATTATATATATATTTATATATAATATATTATATATTATATATTATAATTATATATATATATATATTATATTATATAATATTATATGTATATTATATATATTATATATTATAATTATATTATATATAACTGTATATTTATTAATATATTATATTATAATATATATATATATATATTATTATGATATATTATAATAATATATAATAATATTAATATAATATAGTATATATATATTATATATATATATATAATTATATATCATATTAGTATTCTCATATAAAAGAATTGATAACGTTATATAATAACTATTTCATTAGAGTGTTTTATAAAAAATGCATTTAATTTTAAATATTTAATCTATTAAAAAAATTAAAGATAAATAATAAATACTA
>JABUQX010114688.1:27500-40000 GCA_015478945.1 Trachelipus rathkii
CTGCTTTGTGTAAAAGCAATAAAAAAAACGGCAATAGCCAGAGAGAAAATCAGAAACTTTTTATAACTCTTCAATGTCATGTTCTTTCATATCTGTTAAGTCTGCACACGCTTATGCTAGATGAGACCACATCGAAAAGTTTATTTTAAAATAATACTAATAAATTTGATTATACATGCATAAAAGTCTAATACATAATAATTAATTAATAATTTATAAAGGGTGTGAGATTTGGGGAGTTAGATGTGGGAATGAATTAGAATGAATCCCACACAAACAAACACACAATATATAATTGTGTGTGTCAACAACTCTTCAATATTTTACAAGAAAGACTCTGTACAGATGGTAAGGATTAAATCCAATGTTAATACATTAATATAAATATATATATATATATATATATATATATATATATTATTAATTATATAATATATATATATAATATATATATATATATATATCTAATATTATAATTTACTATATATATATATTATATATATATATATATATGATATATATTATTATATATATATAATATATATTATATTATATAATATATTATATATATATATTAATATATAGTATAGTATTATATATATAAACTCATTGTACCAATAATTTCCACTATGTTATATTTACATTTAATCCGCAGGGAAATTCCATATTTCAAAATTTTGACATTAAAAAGCAAAAAATTTTTTAATATTTATCATTATACATCTTAAATAAGAATAATTTTCTAAAATTTCCAAGTTTTTATTTATTATATTTATTTCGTATAATAATTTAGTTTGTAATTTCAAATGTAATTTCATTTTCGAAGTTTATGGGTTCAGTAAATTTTATGGAGTTATGATTTCTACATGAACTAAAGTTTTATTCATATTAAAATATAAATTTAATTATATGCTTTCAAGGACAATTTACAATCTGATAAAACATTCAAATATTAAACAAATTACAAAACACACTGTAGAATAAATTCAAATTAAGCAGAATATCTTAAAGGAGCAAAATAAGTATGCAATCCTATCAGGTATTATGCTCTGTGTTTTTTATATTATTATTATTTACTATTCTTTGCATTATATTGAATTGATGCTTAATATATTATATATACTATATATATAATATATATATAATATATATATATATATATATATATAATATATATATATTTGAATAGGAAAAGCAATACTAGGGCCCTCGTTGAGTGATATTCGCAATAAGTTGGAATGATATTTACGACTCAATCAAATACACATAAAATAAACATATTTTTTTAAATATACGAAATTATAAAAATTTTAAGTACTATATTTATTTAATATAGTATATTATATATCGGTATATTTAGAATTATTCATAATAAATCTAATAAGTTCACATAAAACCATTTATCAGATGGATCAAATTAGAAGAATATAAACTGCTCCTTCATCAGTAAGATAATTAGATTATACAAACACAAACTTAAATGTTTCAATAGTGTATTATGGATAACTTAATAATGGATAATTAATTATAACACACAGAAAAATTTACACTACCTGGACAAGGTTCAGATCTCCAGTTTCATATTAAAGAATTAAACAAAACAATCCTTTTACACGAGAGTAATAGCTGATTTTAAATGGCTGAATGACTATTAAGAGAGGGTTTAATGTGTGATATATAACAAGCTTCATAATTATGTAAGTTGTTGGTGTAATTACTTGTTTGATGTTTAATATTATGAATTATTGTATTAAGGTATGGTCTTCAGTTGTGAAAGTGGGCTTAATAGGGAATGGGAGGATGGAATTAATCAAGCTTTGGTACGATAGAGATGCTTGTGAGTACGTAACGGGATATTGGGAAGGTGTGCCAATGTTAGATAGCATTAACAGCTATGCACAAGTAAATTTATAAATATTGAGGTCCGAAGAGCTGCATGTGGGAATGGTCCTTATGGTTGCAAATTGAAGAGATCGTGGAGAAGTTGTAAATACTAAATTAACGTTCAATTGGGGAAATAGCACTGCAAAAGGGAGAATAGTTCCTTTACGATGTTTCTAAATTTGTTATAAAAAGTAATTTTATTTATCCAAACTTAAAGCTGAAAACGTTAGAGGATCGACGAGCACAGAGGCATTTCTACTCTCAAGTTGGTTGAAGCAAATAACACATAGATGGAATAAGAGGAGGAAAGGCTAATTTGATGTATTAGTGGATTTTTGGCAGAGGCGAGAAAGGATTTTTTGTAGGAGAAATAGGAGTTAGCGACTTGCGTTTGATGAAAGTTGCTTGCTCGTAGGGGTACTGCAACGATTTCTAGCTGATGAAAATTGCAGAGTGATAAGAGAACGAGGATTTTCCATCCCGATACGACACTGACTGGCCAGAAAACAAGCAGATCGAACCATGGATATGAGGAGAGAAAGATTTAGTCGAAGGATGAATGAACCTGCTCATTGTTCCTGTCTCCCATTATGCAGAAATGAGATTATTTAAGCAGTCATTCCAAATTATAGTTAGCGTAGAAGCGCGCAAGGCCCCCCAATCACAGAAAAAACCCGTAGGGCAGGATGGAGCTGTTGGAGTATTTAATTAGAGATATAAAGTTTTGTCAGATTTACAATAGGAAGAAGATGTGATGTATTTAGAGAAAGGACTATTTTTTGGTGAAACATAGGTCAAGTGTGTTCAGAATTGGTTGGACGATCCAGAATGTGTGTGGGTTTTTAATTAGTTTCTCCAGATCGTGAGAATGGCTGAATAGATTCGGCTCCCTCCCACTAAATAGTTGAGAGGAAACATAAGTGTTGTGTACATTGAATACCAAATAGACCTCAGTATTTGGATGAGAGATATAACTCGTGAGAAGTAGTAGATATTCAAAATAGTTCAAAATATTTTGTTAGGGAGAAACAAACAATTTTATTGTAGTAGAAGGGAGAAAGAGTTTTAGCCACAGAAAATCGAAGTTGGGAGATTCGAGATTCGAGACGTTGGTTAAGGAGTTATTATGTTCCAGGCACATCTCTACACTTTCAGACGAATTATGAAATAAGTTATTAGATAGGACATATTAAAGAGTTAGAGGATGAATTTTTAGCCATCGGAGAAGGAGCAAAAGTAGGGCTAGAGTTAGAGAGGTGTTCCAGGATGCAGAGTTAGATTGCAAGCTACGGATGTTAGTAATGTGATAAGTACCTCGCATGATGAAAATTGCCACTTTACATGCACACCCAAAAAACAACAGACAAAAAAACAGGCGAAAAAAAAAAAATTAATTTTATTTTATTATATATAATATTCTATATATATATATATAAATATCTTATATATTAATATATTATATTATTATATTATATATATATATTTAATATATTATAATAATATATTATATATATAATATATAAATTATATATATATTATATATTTATTATATATTATTATATATATATAATATATATAATATCATATTATATTTATATATATATATATTATATATTATATATTATATATAATATATATATATTAGTTGTATACTATAATATATTATATATATATATATATATTATAATATTTATTATATTATAATATATAATATATTATATATATTATATATATATATATAATATATAATAGCTTATATACTTTTACCTCATGTTGAAAATATGTATATATGTATTAAAAATACATTTATTATATTATTTACGAGTGTAAAGAGTGTCTTTGAATTGGCATCTAAGAGTGTAAGCATGTCGAAACGTGAAGATTCTCACCACATTATTATTCCTTCTCTTAATAGCTGTATAGTTTTCCATTCTCATTTCCTTTTAACTTTGGGTGATATAATTTAGCTTTAATACTTAATATTATAATATTTATTTATAATATATATAATATTAATATATATAATTATATATATTTATATATATATTTATCATATATTATATATATATATATATACTATATATATATATGTAATATTGGCATTGAATCGCAATTAAGGTTGATGTAAATCAGAAAGAATACATATTTGGAAGGTTAAGAAATTCTGTCTCTGGGATTGACCAACGCATGTTGCTGATATATGTTCTTTCTATTTAAGCATAACTTATTGGATTAATATGCAATATTTTCACATCGAAAATATAATTAAAGAAGTGGTAGGAATGTTGGACACCTGGTGATGTCGCTTGAAGGGAGCTCGGTTGCTATCTGTTCTGTTCCAACTTTTTTTGGGTTGGAGGATGGTCAGTGGTTTAAAGCACCGGTATATTGTCTCATTCGCTACATGCGGTGGTTCATCCAAGGAAGGCAGTAATTTTTTTCTTCCAATATATATATATGTTTTTTTTTTTTATATTATATATAATTAATATATATATATTATTATTATATATATATATTAATTAATATATATATATATATATAATATATATATCTTATAAAATTATATAATAATATATATTAATATATATTAGTAGTTGATGGGCTTGGTCGTTGCATGCCTTATTTCGATATGAAAACTAGAGGTATATGCTTAAATTCGGAATAATGATCTATATATGGGTTAAGCTCGAAAAAGGGTAAATTTCAAGTCTCTAGATGTATATAGAAGGGGTCGCCCCGAGGTAGAGTAATATTGCGCTTACGTACTTGGTTGTGGATTGGCTGAAAGATTAGGCTAATGAGACTGGAGGTAGACAGACAAAGACCGAAGTCTGTGTTTTGTCTGTTATGCCTGTTTGTATTAATTATTATTATTATTATTATATAACGAAGAAGTGACCGACGGGATATTTGGTTTGTTTTTTAAAGCCTCTGGTACTATTCCTATCGATTCTACATTTAATTTATCTCCTCGTCTACGGCTTTGTTAGTTTTACGACACTCTGGTTAGGCTCCGGTCGGCTCGGCTCAGCTCTGGAGTCCAATATATACTTTATAGAGGTTAGTAGTTCTATTGGGTTAAAATTTGGAGGAGGGTTAGATGGTGAATAATCTTGTGGACGGATTACGAACCCTGGGATCCTGAGGGGGGTGGCAAACTTGTAAAATTTAATTATCATAGAAGGTGAAATTTGGATAGTGCTATAGCGATGAGAAAGGAGTTGAATCTGTAAGTTTGAGTTAGCATTGACACGGGCTGGGATTCGGTGCGGTGCTGGGATGTTAGATGTATAATGTAAATATTGTTGTTAAGGATATATGTTTTAAGGACATAGATTCCTTGGGGTTTTGCGTTTCTCTCTCTTTTTCCTCTTCTCTCCCTCTCTCTCTCATTCCTCTTCTCATCAATCTCTCTTCTCTTCTCTCTCAAGAATCTCGTGGTGTTATCAAGCCCAGGATCGATGCGTGTGCGCTCCTGCAGGCGCGCCTGCCATCAGGAATACGGGCGTAGCGTATTTTTATATTGATAGACGAGTAGTAAACGAGATGTTTCATATTTCAAGGAAACCGATCATTTGTACCCAGAGACAAATTCCTTGTATAAGTGTTTTATCAAATTGAGGTATTTTAAATGAACATTCTAGGATCATCGCTGCAGTTTACCATTAATGAAGTTAAGTATTGAATTTACTAAATTATTCTCAAGTTGCGAAGGAGTCTCATCTGCAATAAGGTGGATATTACAATTTAACAAGATGCAGAGAAACATAGAAAAGCTGCGTAATAAAAATACACGTAATGAAATATTATGGCGCGTAAGGTGCTATATTCCGTCAGAAAGACTTATTCTACCATAAGTGGACACCCGCATCAGGTTAACAGTCTCACTGAATTTGGCTTCTTATGTTAAAAGTGCTGTTTTAGTTACAACTAACGACAAGCCTAACTTAAATTTATTTAATGCTTATCTTTATTTAAGTAAAGTGAATATTTCCATTAAACTATGGAAAAGAGAAATTTCTTTTGACCAGACACAGCAAATATCCATAATATGAGAGATTGAAGACTAAATTTTTAAATTGTATCAGGATTATCGAGTATTAATACTATGAATGGAGAGCTACTCAGAAGGTGATAGTGGAATTGTGAACCGATGCTTATTATGGAAATATGGAATCTACTTTACTTTACCATTTCGTACGTAGGGTAAGTTTTAAACACGTGAATGGTCAACCATTCGGTGAGATATGAGATAATTTATGAGATCCATTTCAATGTTGCGGTTTATTTATGATTATTCGCCATATGTTTCTTTGAGTGATGAATGGTACAGGTGTTTGATCTCAGAATTATGAATGAACGTAATTTATTATCAGGTAAGATCTCACTGCTTGATCTTTCTAGTGTATGCTATCATCTCAGATATCACGAAAGGACATTAGGGCTTGAGTCTAATTTTGGACAAGTTTGACATCCTCAATTCGGTTCTGTGTATTGGAATCCTAAATAATGAAATTAAGAGTAACGAAATATAAAAATGAATTATAAGGTGAAATGAAGAAGACATTAAATGCCTTCGGAAACGAAAGAAGATATTTTTAGTCAAGTATTTCAGAAAGATGTTTCGGGAAATTGGATACAGATTCTGGTCTTATCTTCAACATTTCACCTAGTGGTGTTTCAATGAATAAGCGTTTATAAGAAATATAAATAATGTTGTATATTTTCTTGATCTCTGCATTTAGTTACTGTGCGAAATCGATAATCCTATCAAAGTTCAAACATATATTTGTATCGAAAAAGCCTTTATAAGGCTTGTAAATCTCATGTTAAATTAGAAGTTGATTAAGTATTGAATTCATCAAATTTTTGACATACTTCTACTTTAATTTCTTGAAAACTTTCTATGCTAAAATTATAATGTTAATCGATTAAAAACGAAAACGGCTTAATTACTAGAAGGTTTAAAATGAACATAATGTGTGTAGTAAAGCTCATATAATTATTTATATAAAGAAAAATATGAGGAAATCAATAGAGTAAAAATCAACAGACACACAACAGGGGGGGAGGGGGTTGGGGCGGTTGTTTGATTTACTGATTTACTGATTTAGGGTAAGTAAAAACATAACAATTTTCATAAAATATGACTTGAATAATAGTCATAGATATAGATCAATAGATGACATGAAGGGGAGGAGGGGCAGGAGAGGGCGTTGATTTACTGATTTTACTGATTTAGGTTTAAAAACGTAAATTTTTTCTGATCGGCGGCGAGAGTGCTGGGTGGCGCATCGCGACGGTTTCGCAAACTGATCGCGCGGCGGGGCCTGCGGGGGCTGTACGATGCGCGATTCGCGGTGGATGCACTGGCAGGCACGCCTGCAGGGTGGCACGCATCGATTGGGCTTGATGACACAAAACGCATTGTCATGAGAGAGAGAGAGAGACGCTTAAAAACCCATAGTTGAGATCTATGTTCTTATAACATATTTTTTTAACACAAATTGTACTATTATAATATATTTATATCCCCCGACAGAGGACCAGCACCGGTGCATGTCATCAAACTATACAGATTAGATCCTTTCTCATTTTCTATAATATCAAATTCATCTTTATGATTATTTAAATTTTTAAGGTGGGGCCATTGGCATTCAGGGGATCCCAGGGGTTGTCGAATATGTCACGGATGAGATTATGTCACAATTAACTCTCAAATTTAACCAATAGATAATCTACCATATAGATATATATTGTGACTCGAGGCTGAGCGAAGCCGGAGCGGAGCCGGGCCTGAACCAGAGTGCGTAAAACTGAAGCCGAAAGGGGGCAGAGGAGAAGATAAATTAGAATGTAGGAACGTAGAATGGATACGCAGAGGTTTAAAAACATTTCGAAGTGTACCCGTGGTCATTCTTGTGTAATAATCTAATATAAACAGATCACACGACACACGACTTCGGTTTTGGTTCTGTCGACCTCAGGTGTTCGATTTAGCATAATTTGCTCGTCAGTCCCGCAACAAGGCGTAAGCGCAATATTTAAGTCGACCCTCGGGCGACCCCTCTATATCCTAGAGACTTGAAATTTACCATGTTTCGAGCTTTAACACATATATTGATTATATTCAATTGAAGCCAATCTCTAGTCTTCTATGAAAAGGCTGCAACGACCAAATGGCCAGTAATACTATAATCTAATAATATAATATATTATATAATATATATAATATATTTATATAATATTATATATATATATATATATTATATTAAATTATATAATTCTATATAATATATATTATATATATATATCTATAATATATATGTTATATATTAGAAATATTATATAATAATTATATATATATTATTATATATTATTATATATAATAATTATATATTATATATTTATATATCTATACTATATATAATAACTCCACTATTATATAACTATATACTAATATATATTTATATTAGTACTTTTTATATTATTAATATACTTAAATTTTAAGAAGTATTATACTATATACTTATACTATATATAATATTATTCTTATATTATCTACTATATAATATATACTATATATAGTATATATATATACCTTATAATATATACTAATATACCTACATAGGATTATTATATATGTTGAGTACTACATATATATAAATATACTATATATACCTACTATAATATATATATAAATCTTCATATATTATATACCTACTTACTAAAAACTATACCCTATATTATATTACGGTATATATATACCTCATATAATATTAATATATAATAATATACTATACTATCTATAATATACTATATTTGTATAATATTATTATATAGTTGTATTATACTTAATAAATATCTATATTACTATTATTATTTATATATATATATCATAATACTAAACTAATAACTAATATATATATAACGGTATATTAATATATACATACTCCTATCTATATATACTACCTAATATGAATAATCGTATATCTTAACTACTACTATATATACTTATACTATTACTATTATATATATATATATATTTATAATACTATTATAAAAATATTTATCTATATTACTATATATATACTTTATATATTACTTACTATTACTAATATCACTATCATAAACTTTTTTACTATATATAATAAATAACAATATACATATATCTTTTCACTCTATCCCTACGAGAAATGAAACACCTCGACACTATTGTGCACCACAGCGGGGAGAACAGGGACAAGCTTAGTAAAACGTGTTAAGATTTAGTTAATTCGTGAAGGCACCTGTAGTCAACAGCCCCAAGTCTGCTTAATTCGTGCGGTTAGTCTACTGGGGAAAACTCATTGTTAGAGGTACGAGGGGAGGAAGCATATGTGTATGTATATTTATAATTCGGAGTCCGTTTCACATATAATATACCCTATAATACTACTAACTATATCTACATACTATATTATATATATAACATATATATATATAATAAATACTCTATATTTATACTTATAATATCCTATATTTATATATATACTCTATACTGGGTTTTAATTATAATAGTATAGTAGTATAAGATGAATCTAGTGATATTATATATCTAAATTAATATTATATATATATATTATATATATTATATATCACCCCTATAAATCACACTCCTATATACTACTTAAGTATAGTATATAATTAATATATATAAATATATATATAACTCTATAATATACATAATAAATATTATTTATATACATATATAATATTCTATTTTAATGTCTTAATGTCTTTATGTATGTGTCATTAGGGAGAATATATAATATAAATATATATATATATATATATATATATACTAGCTCATACTAGTTAAAAATTTGATTCCTACGAGTTTTGTATTTTATTTTACATCACTGTTTGATTGAAATTATTGATGGTCATTTAATATCAAGTCATTTTAAGTCCAAAGACGATTTACAATAAATTTAACTGGTTTCGTAGATGCTTTTTGGGACTCATATACGATAAGGTCACAGATTAAAAAAAAGATACTCATGGATTAATTAAATTATTTGAGTTTGTATAAAGTTACGTTAATATATTTTTAATATTTGCTTTGGTTTTCAAATTGAAGTTTAGAAATTTCCGCAAAAGTTGTGGGATATAAATCCTTGCTAGTTTTAATTTCCATCACACACACACATATTATGAAATTTTATTATTTTTGTTATTATTATTATAATTATATTTATAGTTATATTATTATTATTATTATTATTATTATTATTATTATTATTATTATTATTATTATTATTATTATTATTATTATTATTATTATTATTATTATTATTATTATTATTATTATTATTATTATTATTATTATTTTTTTTTTTTTTATTATTTTTTATTATTGTTTACATTGGTAGTATGCTTTGCTACTAACGGGAAAACTTCCCGACATCAGCGATAGGTCTGGCCAGCCAGCAGATTTAGCCGTTAGGCCCGCGTAACCCAAGGACCTTTCTCGATGGGTCCCACTGACAGGTCGTGGTTTTCCTAGAAGGCCACGACCTTCCTGGGGGAAGACAGTTTTTTTTTTTTTTATTGTTTTTTTATTATTATTTTTTATTATTATTATTTTTATTATTATTATTATTTTTATTACTTATTATTATTATTTTTATTACTGATTATTATTATTATTTTTATTATTATTATTATTTTTATTATTATTATTATTTTTATTATTATTATTATTTTTATTATTAGTATTATTTTTATTATTATTTTTATTTTTATTATTATTATTATTATTTTTATTTTTATTATTTTTATTTTTATTTTTTTTTTTTATTTTTTATTTTCATTATTTTTATTATTTTTATTTTTATTATTTTTATTTTTATTATTTTTATTATTATTATTTTTTATTATTATTATTATTTCTATTATTATTATTATTATTATTATTATTATTATTATTATTATTATTATTATTATTATTATTATTATTATTATTATTATTATTATTATTATTATTATTATTATTATTATTATTATTATTATTATTTTTATTATTAAGTAATAAGCAAGTTATGGAGGTGTTTTTACAATGAAAGAAATGTCTAAAAATGAGTTAACCTGTTTAATGTTTTGTTTCATTAATGTACCGCACAAACCTACATCAAAATTAGTCATTGAAATTTTTTTTATTATTTTTGGCAAAATATAATTGGTTTGAAAGTTTAATTATTTGAGTTGAGAAAGGAGGGAAGTGTTAGGAAAAAAGTTAGTAGGGATGTCGAGGCAAGGAGGGAGCGGGATATAGGGGTAGACAGGAATAGTGATTCACCTAGGCAGGAAGATGAGAGGGAAAAGGATAAAGTAGTTGATAATAGGTCTGCAGATGAATATAGAGTTGTAGGAACTAGAAATAATAATTTAAAGATGAGGATCTCGAAAGTCAGTCAGCCTGTGACCTGCAGTAACAGGTTTGACTGTCTTCCAGATGGGGAGGGATCAGAGAGTGCCAATGGTAATGTTGAGTTTTCTAAAGGGAAGACTGATACATTGCTAATTGGAGACTCTATGACACGATACCTAGATAGGACTTTTCAAAAGAATAAAAAGAAACGATTGAGAGTATGTTATCCAGGTGCCAGAGTGAGTGATATCGTGGATAGGATAGATAGAGAGATTGATTCTACAAATGTTGATTCAGATGTGATTGTGCATGTGGGTACAAATGATATAGGACATAGAAGGTCAGAAGAATTAATAGCAGATTATAGGAGATTGATTCAGAAGATGAAAGCTAGTGGAAGAAGGTGCATGATTTCTGGGATTTTACCTAGGTTAGGTGCAGGTCAGGAATGGGGGAGTAGGGCTTTAGGTGTAAATGAAAGGGTTAGGAAATTATGTTTTTCAGAAAATATTAGGTTTTTGGATTTGTGGAGAGAATTTCTGGATAAAGATCTTTTTGCAGCAGATGGAGTTCACTTGAGTCATAAAGGTGTTGGGCTTTTCAGTACCAGTTTGGAGACTTGTTTAGCAAAAAACTAGGTAAAGTTGGGGGTGGTGGGCTAAATCTAGATACAAATAATAGCAATGGTAACTATAATAGTGGGGAGATAAATAAAGCTAGTGTTGTTACAGGTTCAAATAATGATGATGATAATAAAAATAACAGCATTTCGAGTATCAAATGTTTTTACACAAATGCTCATAGCCTTAGAAATAAAAAAGATGAGCTGATTAGTTATACCATAAATGAGAATCTAGACATTATTTGCATAACTGAGGCATGGGTTAATGAAGAATTATATGGAGACTCCTTTCAGGAATATGAAATAGACGGATATTCACTTTATTTATACCAGCGTAGAGGAAAGAAGGGTGGTGGTGTGGCGCTTTATGTTAAAAGCAATATTCAATCTGTATTAATGACTGACTTTAAAACTAATCATGATATTGAATCGGTATGGGTAGATATTCTTATATACAATAAATCATATAGAATAGGGGCATTTTATAGACCTCCTGGCCAGAGTCAAGAATTAGACGCGGAAATTGTGAAAGAAATAGAGACAGCATGCCACAGTAAAGAAAAAGGTATAGTCATAATG
>JABUQX010114689.1:0-2500 GCA_015478945.1 Trachelipus rathkii
AAAACTGTTGCTGATACTTATTCTATTCCTCACCTTCATGATTTTACTTCTTCTCTAAATGGAT
This sequence comes from Trachelipus rathkii, assembly GCA_015478945.1. NCBI lineage: Eukaryota > Metazoa > Arthropoda > Malacostraca > Isopoda > Trachelipodidae > Trachelipus > Trachelipus rathkii. Next base: position 65 of record JABUQX010114689.1, read on the forward strand.
GCACCATTTTTTCTTCTCTTGACTTAAAATCTGCCTTCCTTCAAATTCCTGTTAATCCTGATGATCGTCCTAAAACTTGTATTGCAACTCCTTTTGGCAATTTTATGTATAACTTTATGCCATTTGGTCTTTGTAATGCCAGTGCTACCTTTTCAACGTTTGATAGATCATGTTTTACGTGGTTTACCCTTTGTATATGCTTACATTGATGATCTATTAGTTGCTTCTCGTTCTCCGGAGGAGCATCTTTCTCATCTTCGTACTGTTTTCTCTCGCTTATCTCAAGCTGGTCTTCGTTTAAATTTCGAGAAGTGCATTTTAGGTGCTGCTTCTCTTAATTTTCTTGGCCATAAAATTTCTTCTTCTGGTCTTTCTCCACTACCTGATCGTGTTTCTGCTATTCGTAATTATCCTCTTCCTACCACTCAGAAGGATCTTCGTGCTTACTTAGGTCTCCTTAATTTCTATCGTCGTTTCCTCCCAAGGCTGCTGCCATATTAGCTCCTGTTACTGCTTTGCTTGTTCAAGGTCGTCGGGGCAGCTCGACAATGGTTAATTGGACTGATGCTGCTTGTCAGGCGTTTGAACAGAGTAAAATTCTATTGGTCAATAACACTCTTCTTGTTTTTCCTGAACATGGTGCTGAAACCCGCCTATTTGTGGACGCCAGTGATTATGCTATTGGAGCTTGCACTAGAGCAACTGCAAAATGGTGCTTGGCTTCCTCTTGCTTTTTATTCTCAGAAACTTCCTCCTGCTGTTACTCGCTATAGTACTTTTGGTCGTGAACTATTTGCTGTCTATTCTTCGATTAAATACTTTAGATATTTTCTTGAAGGTCGTCAGTTTTATGTTCTCACGGATCATAAACCACTCACTTCTGCTATTACCTCTGTTTCTTTACACTATTCTCCTCGTGAATTTCGTCATCTTGATTTTATTGCCCAGTTTACTACTGATCTACGGTATATTCCGGGAAAAGAAAATATAGTGGCTGATGCTTTATCTCGATCCCCGATCGGTGAAACCTTTGACGAACAAACTACTCTGCTATGTCGGCTGCTCAAATGGGGGAGGATCTTATTCTTCCTGCTGATACTTCTATAAAACTGCAAACTCTTTCTTTACCTGATTCTACTATTCCTTTAATTTGTGACATTTCTACTGGCAGAGTTCGTCCTTTTGTTCCTTCTGCTTTTCGAAAACAGGTTTTTCTTACCCTTCATTCTCTTTCTCATCCTGGTATTCGTGGTTCTCAAAAACTTTTATCCTCTCGTTTTTTTTGGCCTAACATGCATACTGACATCTCGTTTTGGGCTCGTTCATGTATTGCTTGTCAAAAAACCAAAGTTCCATAGACATACTAAACCTCCTTTAGGTTCATTTCCTTTACCCTCTTGTCGTTTTGATCGTCTTCATCTTGATCTTTGCGGCCCTCTTCCGCCTTCGCGTGGGTGTACTTATTTATTGACTATGGTTGACAGATATACTCGTTGGCCTGAAGTTATTCCTCTTTCTTCTCCTACTGCGGAAAATATTGCTACAGCATTTCTTACTAATTGGGTGGCTCGTTTTGGTGTTCCTTCCTCTATTGTCACTGATAATGGCCCACAATTTCGTTCCCATCTTTGGCGTGATTTCTTATCTCTCCTTGGTATTGAAAATATCCATTCCAGTACTTATCATCCTCAAGGAAATTCTTATGTCGAGCGCCTTCATCGCCAATTAAAGGCTGCTTTGCGCTGCTCCCCTAATCCGCAACATTGGGTGGAGAATCTTCCTCTGGTTTTGCTTGGTCTTCGGTCTTCGGTTAAGGAAGATTTGAAATCTTCTGCAGCTGAACTAGTCTATGGTTCACCCTTGCGTCTTCCTGGTGAATTTTTTTCTTCTTCTTCTATTGACCTTCCTTTTCCGGATTATCCTTCTTTTCTTTCTAAGCTTCGTTCTATTGTTTCTTCTTTTCTTCCTTCTCCTGCTCGTTCCCAATCTACTGCTGTTTACTTACCCAAGAATTTAGATTCTGCTACTCATGTATTTCTTCGTCATGACTCTCATCGTTTCCTTTACAACCTTCTTATACTGGTCCTTATCTTGTTCTTCGTCGCCGACCTCATTTTTTCACAATTCAAAATGGGACTCGTGTTGAAAATGTTTCGGTTGAACGTATTAAACCTGCTTTCCTTGATTCTTCCGATTCTGATCTTTCCGATAATCGGTTGCTAGATAATTCTTTTGTCCTTGATGATTCTTCTTATGGTTTGGATGATGATTCTGATATTGGCTCTTCCTCCTTGTTTCCATCTTTTCCTTCAAGAATTGTTCCTGTGTCTTCCTCTCCCTTACACGAGGCTGTTGTGGTCCCTACTACAGTTCCACTTTCTGTTACTTCTACTAGTCCTTCTACTACCGCCAGTACTTCTTCTTCTGTTTCCCGTC
>JABUQX010114689.1:10000-17500 GCA_015478945.1 Trachelipus rathkii
TATAGCAAAAAGTAGAGGAGGAAATCCACAATTGTAAAAGTTTAAGCTTAAGTATACTCTACTTTAATACTACTACTTGGGGAGTGGGAATAAAGCTTCCTGTTAGAGACACGCTCGCTTCATTCACTTATCTCACAGGTTAGAATTTATCAACGCATTGATTTAAAGCTCCCCTTAACACTGCAGCTAAGTTTGGTCAAAGATTGTTTTGGACTGTTACAGGAAGAGAGTCTAATTCAGATGCAATTTCTGGTGAATGTTCATTTAGTATATATTGTCTAGTTGTTGGATTCTTAAATAATTTTCAGTTATGTGTGTGTGTTTATATATATTATAAGAGGTGTTGCCCTGTGGGGCCGGATGTTGTTTAGGATTTGTTTGTATAATAAGGCTGGGAAAGATGGAGGTTGTTTTAAACCTGGATGATCGGTTGAAAGTGCACGTGCTAGCATAGGGTGTTAAGAGTTTTTGTGTTTTAGAGGGCAGAACTGTGTGCCTATCATTTCTAAATATTTATCTATGGGTAATATTTTTTGTTTTTTCATGTAAGTGTTGTTGTGGAGTTGTAGTTTTGCAACCTTGTTATGATTCTGAGTGCCTTGTTTTGGTGGTTTTGAAGTTTTCTCCATGTTTTCTTTGGTTAATATATGGGTGCCATATAGGTGAACGTGTAATTTAGTGTTTGGAAATGGATGTAATTGTGCAGATGGTGATGGATATTTGTTTATTGTTATGATGTCATGCTAGCTAGGCCGCTATGGTTCTTATATGTTTAGTTTCCTATTTGCTGATGTTGCTATGTTTTCAATGTGTTTTGTGAAGGTTTTGGCGCTTTTTGTTTATTGGGATAAGTTTTGTTGTTTAAAAAAAAATTTTGGGGTTAGTGTCGCCAAGTTGGCGGTCTGTTGTAATTAATGTGATAGATGATTTGTTAGGGGATTCAGACATTCTGTTGTCAGTTAGCCAAGTTTGAATTTGTTGATGTTATTGTTGAGTCAGAGAATTGTTGTGTTAGGCTTCTGGTGATGTCATCTGCGTAGGTATGTTTTATATTGTGTGGTGTGTTTGTGGTTTTGGTAGGTCGGCTGTAAATAAGTTGAATAAGGTAGGGAATAGAGGATTGTTCCTTGAGGTACGCCTATTTTTGTGAAAAAAACGGTTTTTATTTATTTGTTTTTTTTTTGCAAAAAAAAACGGTTTTTTTTTTTTAAACAAAAAATGTTTTTTTTTGTTTTTTTTTAAAATTAACCTTTTTTTTACTGTATATTTAAAGATGTTTTAAAATTAATACAGTTATTACCGAAAATACCCTTCTAGGCCTAAATAATTGACTATTAATTACAGGATTTTTAATATTATAGTATATTATATATATATATATATTATAGTATATTATATATATATTATATATATATATTATATATATTAATATATATATATATTATAATATATATATCATATATTATATATATATATATATTATATATATATGATATAAAAAAAGGATAGTATTACAGGTGGTTTTGGTGGGGTGCTCAGGAAAAATGAAATGGGTAGGAAGGTATGGATTTTCTGTGAGGAGAGAGGTGTGTGTGTGTAATTCTTTCTTTAAACACAAGAGTATCCATAAGTATACTAGAGTTGGTGTAGGTAAAGATGGGTATCGAAGTGAAAGTATGATTGATTTGTGTTGGGTGAAGAAGGAGATGTTGAAGTATATGTTGGATGGTTAAAATCAGTGAGGTGTTTTAGAAATGGATTATCGGTATTATGTTGTTCTATGTAAAATTAAGTTAGTGGTGGAACATTGTATGGGAGGAAGGGTGATACGGAGGGCAGAGGGTAAATTAAGAGTGGAAGGTTTAAGTGAACAAAGTAATAAGGAAAAGTATGTAGGAGCGCTCGCAAGTAAATCAGCTGAATGTGAACAAGCTGAAACTAAATAAATCTGGAGCAATTGTTAGCAGTTCAAAAGAAGTATGTGGGTGTGCTAAGTTAGGAAGTAAGAATGCGAACAGGAGTGGTGGATGAAGAGGTGATTGCAAGCGGTTAAAAGTAAAAAAAAAGCGTGGGGTTGATTGTACTAAAAGCAAATTCATGAAGTTTCAAAAGAAAGATGCTTGAATTAATATAAGGAGGAAAAAAGAATGCTAAAAGATGCGTACGTAAAAGAAAAGAAGAGGTAAATAACAGTTTGGAAGGAGGATTAATGGGGACATACAAGGGAATAGGAAGCTCTTCTGGAAGGAAGCGCGAAAAGGTTAAATTCGAATAAGGGGAACCTGCTCAGAAATAATGAATAGGGATGTGTTTTTTTGTAATATGAAATAGATGTGAGGGGAGTGTGGAAAGGACACTTCGAAAATCTGTATAATATTGCAGTAATGAAGAGGTGATAGTGACTGTGTGTGTGGGTGATGGTGCAAGAAGGAATAGGGTATTTTGGGGATGAGGTTATTAGGAAAGAGAGGAAATGGGTAGAGCGAGATAATTGAAAAATGCTAAATCCTGCAGGTATCAATGAAAATTACTGGTGAAATGATCCAAGAACGGAGGCAAGTTTTCTGATTGATTGGATTTGATCAGTTGTGTAATAAGGCGTTTATGGAGGGTAATAGTTCCGAGGGATTTGAGAGAGCAGTAATTGTACCCTTATATTAGGGTAAAGGAGATAAAGGGAACTGTAGAAAAATTATAGGGAATTAGTTTATTGAGTGTTATAGGGAAGAAATATGTTGGTATTTTTGGTCGAAGAGTGCGCCGAGTGACTGAGGACTGATTGGTGAAAGAACAAGTGCGTTTAGGAGTAGTAGAGGATGTGTGGGTCAATTCTTTACATTGAAGCAAATGATAAGAGGAAATGAGGGAGAAGAAGAATAAATTGTATTTAAGTTTTATGGATTTGCAACAGGGGTATTGTATAGGGTTAAATAGGAAGCTCTATGGCAGGTGTGTGTGATATATAGTGTTGGTGTAGGCTTCTGAATGAATCAAAAGTATGTATGAACGATAGTGAAGCGTGTGTAGAATAAATGGTGTCAAGTGATTTGGTTTAGTATTAATGAGCGGAGTTGAGGCAGGTTGTATTATGGTTCCTTGGTTATTCAATTTTGTTATATGGATGGGGTTATGAAAGAATTGAAGGTGGGGTGACAGGAAATGGTGTTAGAATGATGGAGAATGGAGATGAGTGGAGGGTGCCTACCTATTATATGCCGGATGATTTGGTTTTGTGTGGGAATCTGAAAAAAGTTTTAGAGAATTGGTAGAGAGATTTGCCAGGGTGTGGTAAGAGGAGGGTTTGAAAGTAAACGTAGATAAGAGTAAGTTATGGTTGTGAGTGACGACAGTCTCGGTGTGAAGTTATGTTTAGATGGTGAGCAGCTAAAGAAACAATGTTCTGAGTTTAAATATTTAAGGTAACTGTTGAGTGCAGAAAGGTGGCTAGGTGCAATAAAATCGTTGTGAAATGTATTAGGGCTTAAGTCTTTTGAGTGCTAGGTCTTACATGACGCTATGGTTGTTACCTGTGTTATTGTATAGTAGTGAGACTATGGTCTGGAATAAGAAGTATACGATCTAAAGTTCATGTGTTCAGATGGACAATCTTAGGGGCATGCTAAGTGTGAGAAAATTTGATAAAATGAAGGAATGAACATATTAGAGAGTTTGTGTGGTGTGAAGAAAGGGGGTAAAATGAAGAGAATAAAATGAAAGTATGTTGAGATGGTTTGGTCATGTGGAAAGGATGAATGATAGTCGGTTTTTAAGCAGGATGTATAGTGGGAAGTGTGTTGGAACCGACCGGCTTGGGAGACTCGAAGAAAAAGTGATTGAGTCAGTAAAGAATGTCTGAAGGAAAGAATTGTGAGTTTGGCAGAGGCGAGAATAAAGGTGCAATAATAGGAGAAAATGGCGGGTTTTGTGGGGGGTTATGGTTGTGGCGCACCCTGGGCCAAGGGATGACGACCTTACACTAACGATTTTACCATAGTCGAGGGCCCGTCGCAGTCCCGTAAGCTATAGGGTGGATTTTCTGACTGTGAAAGAGTCCTTAACTAAGTAATGGTACAGAAGGGGGGGGGTAAGCGCTGGACTTTCCTTATCCGACTTTTTCATAATCTTCTAAACTGCTTTTCTTTCGTCGATGCTTCTCTACGCACTTACACCATTCCCTTGGGGAGAAAAAGGTAGATGAAGAATTTTTATAATATATATATTATATATAATATATATATATATATATATATATATATATATATATATGATATATATATATACTATATATAATATACTATATAATATATATATATAATATATATATATATATATTATATATATATATATATATAAAGATAAAGAGGGGGGATAAAACTGTGCTTTCTTTTTCGACGTTTGTCATGTTCTCCTACTGCTTTTCTTTTCCGATGCTTGTACAGCACCTTACCCCCAATCTTGGGGCAAAGAGGAAGGTGAAGAAAGAAAGAAGAATATATATATATATAATATATATATATATTAATAATAATAATATAATAATAATAATAATCGATCATGTAATGTATAATTATATGCCCCAGAGCACAAATAAAACTTTACTAAGTAATAAAATCTACTTTATATATTGCATACCTCTTTTAACATATTGTATTTACTGTAATTTAATGCTAAATACCCTAAAAAGACTTGATATATATGAAAAAAAAAGTAATTTTAAAAAAAAAACAAAAAAAAAAAACAAAAATTTTGGCCTTTGGTCTTTTTTTAAAAAAAAACGTGTTTTTTTTAAAAAAAAAACGAACAGTTTTTTTTTAATCCCAACCCTAGGTACGCCATTTTTTATATTTACTGTACGTGATTTCTTGTTGTTGATCTGTATTTGGGCTGTTCTCCCTGATAGGAATTGGGTAACCATTTCTTTAAATTAGTGGAGATGTTTGATTGAATTATTTTGTGGATTGATTTTGTGCTTTGACTGTATCAAAGACTGTTTATGTTGGATTGCTATAAATAGTGTTTTGTGTGGGGGGTCTGAGATTTAAGCTATTTATTAATGGTTGAATGGTGTTTGTGAGAGCAGCCATGGTTGAGTGGTTTTATTGGAAAGTGTTGAAACGTTTGTTTGGGGATGATGTGTGGTTTTATTATGTTTAGTATGAGCTTTTCTAGGAGTTTACATAGCGTGGATAACAGTGAGATTGGACGATATAGGAGGAGGGGTTTGAGTGGTCTTTTCCTGGTTTTAGTTTTGGAATGATGATTGCTCTTTTGCAGATGTAGGGAATAAAATTTAATTTAATGGAACAGTTGTAAATGTGTTCTAAATGGGTTAGTGCGGGGTTACCCCAAGTGTTTAAAAGGTGTATATTTGAGTTGTTGTCAGGTGCTGGCAAGTTTTTAAGGGGTTTTATGGTGTTTTTTTTTTATTTGAGGGTGTTTCTATTGTTTGGTTGTGATTATTTTTACTCTCTTTAAGGGAGCAAGGATTAGTTTTCCTGCTTTGTGTGTGGGTGGTTTATGACATTGTTTTGCAAAGTGTGTAGCGAGGAGGTTTGCATATTGTTTTGTGGTTTGTGGAGTTGAGTCTGTATTTATTAAGGATCTGTGTGGGATTAAGTTTTTTTACTTTTTCAGAATTTTTATTGTGTTCCACATTCTATTGTTGTTTGTGTTCTGAAGGTTTTTTATTAGAAATGTTTGAAAATTGCTTGAGGTGTGCGCTTTGGTTAGGTATGAGATATGTGTTAAATTATTTTGGGTTATTGTTTGTTGTGCTGATTTTTAAATTAGGTTACATAGTTTGATCAGATTTGAGATTTCAGGTGTTAGTGTTGGGTTGTATTTTTTGAGGTACCCCAAGGTAGCTACTTTTTAAATTAGTGAAGTGAAGTTTTGGATAGCTATATTTAGTGTTGAGGTGTTGGATATGGTTATAAGTTGCATGTTGTTTTCTGAGTTCAGAGAACTTTGTCCAGTCCACTTTTTTGTAGTTTGTATATATATGTTTTCCTGAAAGAGTGGTTAGCTATATATACTCCAAATATATATATATATAGTAAAGAAGAGCAGCATATATATATATATATATATATATATATTTTATATAGTGATATATATATATATATATATATATATATATATATATATATATATATTCCGGTATATATATATATATATATATATATATATATATACTGACTCAAATAATCTAGTTTAAAATAAAAATAAAAAATTTCAAGACTTACTTGGACTTTAATCTGGGGCTGAGTTGTTGAACTATAGCAAAGGGTAAGAACACCATTTTCTGTTAACCTGGCCCTCATTGTTATTCAGCAGTGCAATAAAATAAGCACACCAAAGTATTACACCTGTAAAATAATAATACACACACACACACAATAATAATAATAATAATATTAATAATAATGATAATAATAATAATAATACACACACACACACATAATAATAATAATAATAATAATAACTAAAGCAGGAAAATATGAAAATGCTGAATATATATATATATATATATATATATATATATATATATAGTATATAGTATATATATATATATATATATATATATATATATATATATATATATATATATATATATATATATATATATATATATATATATATATATATATATATATATATATATATATATATCTCACACATCTCTCTCCCCAAGACTTGGGGTAAGGTGCATAGCATGCACTGGAAACAGAATAGTAGAATATGATGCAAGCTGAAAGAAAGCCCAGCCTACCGCCCCCTCCTATTAGTGAGAACTCTCAGTCAGAAAATTTACCCTAGAGCTTCACGAGACTGTGACGGACCCTCACTATGGCATCTCGTCAATGTGGGGTTCATCCCTTGGCCCAGGTGGGCCATAACCATACACCCACTCACAAAATCTCACCATTCACTCCTATTATGCACCTTTCTTCTCGCCTCTGCCAAACTCACATTCCTCTCCTCCAGGCATTCCTTTATTGACTCAATTCACTTTTCTTAGGTCTCCCAGTCAGTCAATTCCCAGCACACTCCACTATACATCAGCTTAAACAACCGACTATCATCCATACTTACCACATGACCAAACTATCTAAATGTACTTTCATTTATTCTCCCATTTATTCTTTTCTCCACTTCACACAACTCAATAAGTTCATTCCCAATTTTGTCAATTCTTCTAACACCTAACACCCCCAACCCCCCCAAGATTGTCCATCTGAAAACATTGTACTTTAGATCTATACCTTTTATTCCAGACCATAGTTTCACTACTATACATTAACACAGGTAACAACATACCCTCATGTAAGACCCTAGCACATTCAAGACTTAGGTCTTTACATCCACCAAGGATTTAATTGCTACAACCACCTTCCTACCATTCACAACTTTTCTATCACACTGCATCATCTGTTCCCTTTTCATCTAATATATATTAAGTATTTAAACTCAGAAAATATTTTGTTCCAGTTGCTCACC
>JABUQX010114690.1:0-2500 GCA_015478945.1 Trachelipus rathkii
AATTTTGTTTTCGAATAATCCATCTCTGCTACTGTGTCACCACAGATGCTGAAGCTTTAGTAGCAAGTTTTTAAAAATGTCTCAACATTTGGCTGTGACACTCATGTCTTAACTTAAGTGGTTTTTCCATCATCAAGTATTTTATCTTCTTCACATCAGTCTCAAAACGGTTAAATTGTGTTGCCATTGGGAAATTGGGGGTCATTTTTATAATAAATACAGCTTTGAAATAATCTTGGGCTTTAAAAAAACACTCTTACATCTTAATTCATTGAGGGATAATAAATTTCACTAACATTGGCTTCATTGTCATCATCACTTTCACCATGAAAGTCTCCTATGAGGCCTTTCAAATGCAAAACTTTATTAACCGCTTTCCTTCTGACCTTTTCATCCTCGTCGGCTAACATTCCAAGGAGAATATTTTCACCATGAGCAAAATAACTGTTATTATCTATAACTTTATAACAAATGTTCCTAGCATTTGAATCAGGAAATTTATTGATTCTTTGAATCACATTAAATAGGTTTTTGGGACCGTCAGTTAAATATTTATTAATCTTAATATCAAACCAACTAGGAAAATACACCTTTACTATAAATTCGGCAATCAGCTTTAGATTTTTAGTAGGTTTGGAAATGGATACATAATACCGCAAGATTCTGCATTCTAATGTTAGCCAACGAGAATGGTTCATAGGTCCAACTTCTAAAAAGGCCAAATCATCATCTATGTTCCCTGTGATTACACCCCAACAGATGCGATAAGCATAGTACTGGTCAGTCGATAAGTCATCAGTGACTTTATTGTCTAGTATGACAAATTTTGGATTTGGAATTGGCCTAAACTTATCAACACCCCATTTGGAAACACTGGCATTCAGCTGTGAGCCAATGGCTCCAGAAAATTTATCTGGCCCTTTGGTAGTTCCATCAATTTTCATAAAAATATGCATTTAGATGCAAAATGCAAATATCCCACTGTAATGGAACTCGTAGAAACATTTCCAAATATCTAATGGAACCATGTGAATGACCAGTATTGACATTGGTTCCATCTGCCTTTGCTAAGTTCAGTCTTGTTTGAAGCTCTGTTCCCTGTAGTGTTTTGAATATTCCATGAGCTAAATCTATTCCTTGGTGCTTTTTGGTGTGATGTGATCAAGGTAAAAGTCATCTAAAAATTGAAATTTCTAATAACATAGGTAGCTACAGAATATTTTATAAATATAGGTAGTTTAGTTTTCATAATTTATAGGTGCTTGATACTTAGTATTACTTACCTGGCTCACCAGTGATGACATAATGCTCCTCCAGCAGTGTTGAAGTGTGTTATTTCCCATTAATTTCACAATTCACAAGGGTTGCATCTCGCCTGCCATCGAAGCCTAATCCTGTGACCTTCGAGCAGGATTTTTTCTTCTTTTTGCGCTTCTGCTCACAATTTTTCCCTTTCTCTTCTTAATTTATTTCCGAAAGGTATTGTTGTGTTAAAGCAATTATAATTATAATATTATAACTAAATAATTGTAGATAGTATTTAGTAGTAATTTGTATGATAAATAACTTACTTGTAATAACATGCTGCATTTTGTCTTTGGTGATAATCAAAATCTACCAATGTTTGCAGAAGCAATAGCTGCAGCCAGCTTCTATCACTTATTTGATACTGAAAAAAGAGATTTTTAGTACTATTTATAATAAAATAGCTTTCATAGGATATTTGGTTATGAATATATCTCAATGTCTAATGAAGTATTGATTTGTAAGAATTTGTTTCTTTTTTTTTTGCTTTTTTGTAACTTTTAATGACAAAACTACTTAAATTACTTGTCACACATTTCAGCAAGCATGTAGCCTTGTTCAATTTTGTTCAGAACTTGACATTTCTCACCTATAATTATTTCTCTTCATTAACTATTGAAAATGATGAAATTTGGTATCCTGACTTTCCTCTATTTCTCAGATACTTTAGGACTTTCTTCTTCAGTCCTTGAAAAGAGCAGCTTTCTTTTGGTGCAGAAGAATCCAGTTTCCTAGCTTTCTTTGAACTAAGACTTTCTTAAAACTCTTTTTTATTTTACTTTGGCTTCAGAAGGTGTTTCAGGAACTAGCTTAGAAGTGCATAGCCATGCTGTTGGTTTTTTTATCCTGAAAAATGGAAAAATTCAATAAAACACTTTTTATCTATACCTACTGTACGTAATATAATATTTAAGTTTTGTAAATCGATAGGAGAGTAAATGCTTTAAAGCTGGGTCTAATATTTTGATGTTATACTCACCTCATAAAACTGTAATCTTTATCTGTCATTTTTTAATAGAACTTTTTGTTCAATTTCTGCTAGTTTCTTGTGGTCTTTTGATGTACATCAATATTTGATTTGCCTCTTCTATAAAAACCTGCCTGCATCTTGTTTCATATTTTTGTCCTCTTTCTTTTTTTCATAGTTCACAAATTTATAAATTTTTCAATGTAACTGCTGAGCTTTGTTTAATTC
>JABUQX010114690.1:7500-48228 GCA_015478945.1 Trachelipus rathkii
ATTTTCATGATGTCAGACACATAGTTGTTCTGAGTATTCTCCTTTGTAAACTAACAAGGGTTTCATACTAGTATGGCCCATTTTGTAATGAACAATACCTGTAAAAGCTACTCCTCGCAAGAGATTGGCTGCGCCTGATCTTTATAGTAATAAACATTTTCAATAATTTAAATTTCAGATTATTAAATTAATAAATTTTTTCTAACATTTGTGAAGTTTAAAGCTTGTAATGTAGTATAGGAGAAAATAAAAACTCAATAAATGGTGGTAGGATAACCTGCTCATAATAAATTAATAAAATAATTGAAATGTATTTCCACTTAACAATAGTTAATTTTCCTCATTTTTCTTTTTCAGGAGTTGGTAGTTTCTTTTTGTTCTATACCTTATAACTGCTATAACTTTATAGCCTTTAAAGAAAGTTCTATTTAACTCAACTCAGTCCCACCCCTAAATAAGTTCATTAGTTTAGTAAAGCAAACAGTGGTTCTACCTTTCCCCTCATTAGCCAAAACAAGTTAAAATTACTGTGCTCTTTATATAAAGTAAATTAATTATTAAGTACTACAAATTTAAAATCACTTACTACCACTTATTATTACCTTACTATACTTATTGAAAATAAGAATTAACAATCTTAAATATAAACTGAAGCATTTCATAAAATTCTTGTTTTCTATTTTTCATGTTACTTTTCTTTTGATTCCTGAGAAAAATATTAGCACCATTTGATTATTTTCCCAGTAAATGGTATGAAATTTTGTACAGAACAATGAACTTAGCAAGACTTTTTGAGGAATCTACACATATACTTAAAAATTATATATTACGCTCTTCAATAAATTAATTAAAGATTGGCTTGAAAGAAAGATGCTTTAAAATTGTCCCAATTTATTTATATATTTTAAATGAAATTTAAATTGGTACATTTTCTCTTTAATATAGTGAAATCACCTTAGTGATTTATATAAATAAAGTTTTGACACAATAACCATTAAAAATAAAATTTGCTTAGTAATAATTTACAATGAGAAAACTATTAATAAAAATTCTAACTTTTGAAAAATACTATAAACATTTATAGTACCTTAAAAAAGTTTTGTTTTTACAAATTTAAAAGTACAAATAGGACAATTGGTCCAATTAAAATTGATGAAAATTTAGTTTATCAAGCTCAGATAATGAACTGGTGAACATTTTCTTTGCCTATTTTGCATTGGTGTCTGCTGAGGGGAGATTGGATAATAGTTTAGATACCAATAGTTTCGGTATGCATGTAATAAATAGGCTTACAAAATTTGAATCTAAGGTAAAAGAAATTAAATCTTTTCTGTATCGCACTGACCCAAGTAAAGCACTGCTGGTTCTACTGGTATTTATGGTATAATTCTAAAGGAGGGTAGTATAGCAGCATTGCAATGGCACTGTATTTAATTTTTAAACAATCTGTAACATTTGGTGAGGTACCAGAGGACTGGAAAAAGGCATATATTGTGCCTATTTATATGAAAGGTAGTAAAGAAGATTTGGAAGTTATAGGCCAGTTAGCTTAGCATTTCTGGTTGTAAAAGTTACTGATGGGTCATATAGAGAAACATTTGGAAGATAACATCACATCAAGAGATGTAAATATTTTATGGACTTCTATCATAGTTTTAGAAAGGGTTAGATTATATTCAACAGACTTTTTAGATTTTGGAATATATTATTGCTACATATATGCTGAGCGAGATTAGTTGATGTTATTATATTTAACTTCAGTAAAGCTTTTGATATGGTGCCCCATGTAAGGCTGATGCAAAAGTTATCACAATGTGGTATATATAGGTGGAGTGTACATGGTTGGATTACAGAATAGTTGAGGAATTAGAAGGCAGTATATACTTTTGAAAGCAATAAGTCATCTGGGAAATAGTGAAGAGTGGTGTCCCACAGGTCTCAGAGCTGGGATAACTATTGTTCCTTATATATACGCACAAATTGGCTACGCTCTGTAAGAATAGTATGGATGTTTAAAGATACAAAATTATCTTGATCAACTTCTTGGGTGGGCAGATAAGTGGCAAATGAATTTTTTTAATAGTAGAAGTGTAAGGCTCTTCATGTAGGCTACTTGAATAGTTTATAAATATGCTGTCTTATTTAAGGAAAAACATATAGGTATATGCCGGAAAGAGTGCAATATAGAGCAACAAGGATGACTTCAGGCTTTGAGGGGAGGTTAAAGGAGTTAGAAATCATTTCTGTAGAAAAGCGATTTCATAGAGGGGATATGAAACATCTAAAATATATTTACATCTTTTGATAATACAGAGACCAATAAATTCTTTATAGTAGATCATGAAATGGAAACCAGGGGGCACGATAAGCAAATTAGGAAGAGGGCATGCCATCTTGATGTAGGAAAACACTCATTCAGTAATAGGGTTGCTAGTTTTTGGAATGGTTTGCTGTAGGAAGTTGTTGATTGTGACTCGCAGCATTTTAGAGAGGATTGGGTTGGTATATGGATGATATTGTTATCATATACTGTATTAAGACTGAGCCAAGTTGCCAGGTGTTTCGTTATTAAGGTTAAGCTGCATACATAACAGCAGTCCTATTAAATACTCATGATCGGTGCATGAGATCCTGAGTTCTATAAACATTAGGAAGGCTAGTGGCCCAAATGGCATTCCTATGTAAAATATACTAGCCTAACAATAGATGGATGATTATCTCAGCATGGACTTCATTCGTTTTAATGTCTTGCAACAAGAATACTATGTCCAGAATTTGAAGTCAAATGTCTCATCCTTGAATTAGCACACATGCCTGGCTTTCACACAGGTGAAAATGTATCAAATTTTTTAAAAGAGTATACAGAAATGGTATCTAGATAGATACCAAAGGAAAAAATATAAATGATAGTAGCTGATAAAGCTGCCAATATGAAAGCTGCCTTAAGAGAAAGCGATTTAAAAGGATGTTCTATTGGATGTGCAATACACAGACTTCAAATATGTATTCAAGATAAGCTATTCAGACAACAAAGTTTATGTGATATGTTGGCTATATTGAGAAACATTTACCTTTACCTGGTATAAAAAGTATTCTTGATGACCTACAATTTTCAAGAGCGTTTCAAACCATGCTGAAATAATATGGTTTTTAAACTAGTCATGATTCTTGACCCACATTTGCGCCCAACTGAGGGGATTGCTTTTGTCATAGGATTGGATGGGTTTTCTTTCCTATTGTTATATTCCCTTGAAAAGGGCTTGCCTGTGAGTGGTGATAAATTTTTTTTTTTTTTTTAAATGTGCCTTAGCTATTACTTGTGCTTTTGATGGTAATTGCAATACATATTAGCTTTTACTTTGGGTAAGATATTGACAAGCCTTAGGATGTGATGAGGTTTTGTATGTTGCATGGCTTGATTGATTATATACTTAGTTTGACTGGGACAGTCTCGATATATCCATGTGGCTTCTTACTGTCTATATTTTCTATGTTTAAGAATAAACCTTTTAAATAAAAGAAAAATTTTCTAAAAAATTTTTTTTTATTGATTCTTTCCAGATTTTGAAGTAAGTTTTATAAGACTTATTGACAGAATCTGTAATGGAAGTAAACTAATATTGAGTCAGACTGGAACTGAAATTAAATTTAAACCTGGAATTTTGAATGGAGGACGATTTGAGCACATATGTCCATCATCAAGAAGCATTGGGTAAGTATCATGAAAGTTTTTATGAAAGTTTGACCACTATAAATGATATATCTTAGTAATATATTTTTTCTTTGCCATATATATATATATATATATATATTAGTGATGCACCGATACCTATCTATAAATATATTATATATATATAATATATATATATCTATATATAATATATATTTTTATATATATATATATATATATATATATACCGTATACTATATATATTATATTATATATATATATATATATATATATATATAATATATAATATATATATATATATTATATCATAATCAGCGGTATATATACTATATATATATATATATATATTATATATATATATTAGTATATATATATATATAGTTATACCGTATATATATATATTATATATATAATATTATATGATCCCTATATAGTATATATATATATATAATGTATATATATATATTTATACCCGTATATATTATAGTAATATATATAGTATATATATATATATTATACTCTTATATATATATATTCTAATATACTATATAATATAATATATATAATATATATATATATATATATATATATATATATATATAATAGGTATTTTTTTTGGAAACCACTAATGATCTTGGCACCATTCATGAAACTGTCCATTAGATATAACTTTCAAAAGGAGTAACGAGTAATAATGTAAGAAAAACATTTTGATGCATTTATATAATAATTAGTGGATGTACCGAGTTTGAGTCCCGAACTTCAGACTTAAGCCAAGTCGTAGACAATGGTAACATGCAGGGCATACAGGGGCTTGTGGCAGGATTTTTTTTTTTTAGAAGGGTGGAGGCGCACAATTCTGCTGCCCACATATATATATATAAATTATATATATATACTATATAGTATATATATATATATATATATATATATATTATAATATATATATATATATATATATATATATATATATATATATAGTATATTATCTATTATATAGGGGCATGTTAAGGTGTGAGAAGAATTGATAAAATAAGGAATAAACGTATTAGAGAGTTTTGTGGTGTGAAGAAAGGGATAAATAAGAGAATAAATGAAAGTACAATTGAGATGGTTTGGTCATGTGAAAAGGATGGATAGAGAGTCCGGTTGGTTAAGGCGAATGTATAGTGGTGTGTGTAAAGCTGTGGGGGGAATTGACCAGCTGGGAGACTGAAGAAAAAGTGGATTGAGTCAGTAAAGGAATGCCTAGAGGAGAGAATTGTGAGTTTGGCAGCTAGGCGAGAAGAAAGCTGCATAATAGGAGCGAATGGTGGGGTTTTGTATTTTTATCGAGTTCGCTAAACATGTTTTATCATGTTTGGCGTTTTAATTTTATCTATTTTTTGGTTCCTACTTATTATACGCTTTATATTGCTGGCGATCACCATTTTTTCATAAAATCGCAAGAAAATAGAGTTAAACAAAACAAGACATTTTACACTCTGAATTATATTGTTAGTTTATGAAATATTTAAAATTACAAAAACTAAGGGCCCGTGTGCAATTTTGAGGTTTATTCTTTCAGCGTACCGAAATACATAAGAAACAGTTCATGATATCCATTTAACAAAATTTCTGTCGTCCAGTGTTATTTTTAACATCAATTTATAAAGTTATTTTAGCTTACCCTTTCGAGTCAACGAGGGGTAGGCTCATGAATCGTTTAGTCTCTTAAATGTAGGATTGAACACTGTTTGATCACTGCAAAAAAGTTTTGATTAATTTAAACACATATATATGCGAGGTCAACACGGATTGTAATTTTTGCTCACCATTTACCGGGGAGCCGAGTGAGCAGTAATATCATAGTTGGGTGGTATAACAATATCAATATAATAAAAATACAGTAATTATATAAGAAACAAACATCACTCACCTTTGGAGTGATGTCAAAGATCATTCATCCAGGCTTTAGACTAGGTGGAATGTGTTATTATAAGTAGCAAATATATATAAGATACTTCCAAGATGTAATAAATATTCAATATTTATTTCCACACAAATATACAATCATAAATCTGATACTATGCTTAAGAAAAAAGATTTAAACTATTAATGATAACTGTATACATTCCAAGAGTTGGGTTATAAATCAAAACATAAATAAATAAATATAAAATAAATAAATAAATAAATAAATAAGTTTAATTACAAAAATGTGTTCATATCTGTGGTTTACGAGAGAGAGAGAGATATATATACTAGTTTATTACTGCTCAATGGAGCGTGGTCGTTGTGATCTAGAGGTGGGACTCAAGTCAGCGCTGCCCGAGTTATATAGCGTCATGACCGCGCTCATTGTATATATATAGCTGAGCGGACGAGACTGTGATAGGTCGGGTAATTCTAGTATAATATATATATATATATATATATATAGAATTGGAATATACTCATATTAGACTATACTATAGTTACGCCCTATAGAGAGTGCATATATAATAGTATACTTAGTATTAATATATAAGTATATATGTATATCATATAATATACATATTATATATATATGATATACTATATATATATAATATATATAGTTCTTATCTTCTTTTATCCACCTCTTGTCCGCAAGATTGGGAGTAAGGACCGCGCTAGCAAGCATCAAGAAAAGAAAAGCAGTAGGAGAGTAAGACAAATGTTCGAAAAGAAAGCCCAGCCTTACCGCCACCCTCTGTTACCATTAATTAGTGAAAACTGGTCACAAGACAGAAAATCCACCCTTAGAGCTTCATGGGACCGTGACGGACCCTCACTATGGTAAATGGTCAAAATGTAGGGTTCATCCCTTGCGCCAGGTGGCCACAACATGCCCGCCATACAAAACCCCGCCCATTCTCTGCCTATCATGCAACCTTTATTCTCGCCTGCTGCCAAACTCACATTTTCTCTCCTTCAGACATTCGTTCACCCGGACTCATCACTTTCTCCCTTCGGTCTCCCGCCGGTCCGGTTCCCACACAGCTCCTCACTATACATCCGCCTTAACCAACCGACTAATCATTCATCCTTTCCACATGACCAAACGCATCTCAACATACTTTCATGTTATTCTCTCATTTACCCGGCTTTCTCACATCGCACACAACTCCTCTAATACATTCTTCCTCATTTTTATTTAATTCTTTTCACCCCTAGCGATACCCGCTAAGAATTGTCATCTGAACAATCACAAAAGAGTTTAAGATTTCCTAAAATTTACCCTTTTTAATTATTCTAGACCATGTCTTCCCCCTACGCTCAATAAACACAGGTAACAACATACCCTCATGTAAGACCTCTAGCGCACTCAAGACTTATCCTTTTACATTCACCAACGATTAATTGCACCAGCACCTTCCTGCCATCACAACTTTCCTACTACACTCTGCATATCCGTTCCCTTCTCATCCAACACATACCCTAAATATTTAAACTCAGACACTTGCTCCAGCTGCTCACCATCTAACATACTTCACACTGAGGACTGTCCTCACTCACAATCCATAACCTTACTCTTATCTACGTTTACTTTCAAACCCCTCCTTTTAACACACCCGCCAAATCTCTCTACCAATCGTCTGAAACTCTTTCAGATTCGGCCACACAGAACCAAATCAATGCCGCCATATACATAGGTAGGGCACCCTCCCACTCTTTTCCATTCTCGATCATTCTAACACCATTTCCTGCCATCCCCCCCTCGAATTCTTTCATAAATTCTTTCATAACCAAATTGAATAACCAAGGAGAACAGTAACCAACGCCTGTCTCCTCCGCTATAATCCTAAACGGCAATTCACCATTGACACCATATTATTCTTACACACGCTTCACTATCGTCATACATCTTTTGATTCCATTCAGAACCTACGGCACCAACACCATATAATTACTAATACCTGCATGCAAGCTTCGCTATTACTCTATATACGCCTGTTTTGTAAATCCTTAAAAACCTAAATATATATTATTCTTCTTCTCCCTCGATTTTCTCATCATTTGTTTCAAATGTAAAGATTTTGTCCACACATCCTCTACCCTCCTAAACGCACCTTGTTCTTCACCAATCAGTCCTCAGTCACTCGACGCACTCTTTCGACCAAATTACCCAGCATATCCGCTTCCCTAACAACAACTCATTAAACTATTCGCCCTATAATTTTCAAGCAGTTCCCTCTTTTCTCCTTACCCTTATATAAGGGTACTATTACTGCTCTCCCTCCAATCCTTGGAACTATACCCTCCATAAACTGTTTTATTACACACAACTTCAAATCCAATCAATCACCATCTCGCCCTCGTTTTTAATCATTTCACTAGTAATTTCATCTAATACCTGCAGATTTACGCATGTCTTCTTCAACTTCCACACTCTACCCATTACCTCCTCCTTACTAAATAACGCTCAATCCCGCCAAAATACCTATTCGCTTCTTGGCAGCCATCAAAACCACACACATCCACTAACACCTCATCATTACTTTTAATATTGTGCAGATTTTTCGAAGTGTTCTTTTCCATACTCGCCCCACATCCATTTCATTATGTTTACAAAAGCCCTCCCTATTGCATTATTCTAAGCAGATTCCCGTTATTCTCCATTCTTTAACACTTTCGCGCTTCCTTCCAGAAGAGCTTCCTATTCCCTTGTATGTCCTCATTCATCGTCCTTCCAAACTGTTCATATACCTCTTGTTTTCTCCTACGTATGCACCTTTTAGTATTTCTTTTCCTCCTAATATAATTCCAAGCTCTTTCTTTTTGAAACTTCATCAATTTGCTTTTAGTACATTCAACCACGTTGCTTCTTTTTTTACCTTTAACCGCTTTCATCACCTCTTTTCATTCCAATCCCATCCATTTACTGTTAACATTCTTACTCCATACTTTAGCACATCCACACACTTTCCTTTGCACTACTAAACAATTGCTTTCTTCATTTGCCCCCAAATTTGGTTCAGTATGCACTCGTTACAATTCAACTCCGATTTGACTAGCGAGCGCCATCTTACATACTTATCCTTATTGTCTTTTTCACTTAACTACTTCTCACTCTTAATTTACCTACTTCCTTTCGTAACACCTTCCTGCTCGCATCCCAAGCCCCCACTAACTAATTTTACGTAGAACAATATAAATGATCCGATAACCCCATTCCTAAACCCCTCACTGTTAACATCCAACACATACTTTCAACACATTCTTCACCAACACAAATCAATCATACTCTTTCACTTCGATACCAAATCTACCTACCTTACACCAACTCCCGTATACTTATGGATATCTTGTGTTTAAAGAAAAGTATTACTTACAAAGCACATACCTCTCTCTTCACAGAATCAATCACCTTCCCACCATTCTCATTTTCTCATTATATATATATATATATATATATATACTATATATATATATATATATATATATTAATATATATATATATATATAATATAGTATATATAATATATATTATTATATATATTATATATATACTATATTATATATATATATAGTATATATAACTATATATTCTTTCTTCTTTCTTTCTTAATCTTCCTCTTTTCCCGCAAGACTGGGGTAAGGTGCGTGTCATGGCATCGGAAAAGAAAGCAGTAGAAGAATATGAACAAAAGTCGAAAGGAAAGCCCAGTCTTACCGCCCCCTCTTAACCATTAATTAGTGAGAACTCGTCACAGACAGAAATTCCACACTAAGAGCTTCATGGACTAGCGACGGATTGGTAACGCTCACTCCTGGTAAATCCGTCAATGTAAGGGTTCATCCCTTCTCCCAGGTGGGCCACAACCATGGCCCAACAAACCCGCCATTTCACTCCTATTTATGCACTTTATTCTGCCTCTGCCAAACTCACATTCTCTCCTTCAGATATTCGTTCACCGACTCAATCGCACTTTTTCTTCGTCTCCCCTAGCGGTTCCGGTTCCCACATATTCGCCACTTATACATCCGCATTAACCAACTGACTATCATTCATCCTTTCCACATGACCAAGACATCTCAACGTACTTTCATTTATTCTCTCTTTACCCCTTTCTTCACACACAACAACTCCTAATACGTTCATTCCTCATTTTATCATTCTTCTCACACCCTAGCATGCCCCTAACTAGGAGTACCGATGTCCTCTCAAACACATTGAACTTTTTAGATCCTATACTTCTTATTCCAGACCCATAGTCTCACTACTATTCAATAACACAGGTAACAACATACCGCCCATGTAAGACCTAGTGCACTCAAGACTTAGTCCGCTTAACATTCCAACGATTTAATTGCACCGCCACCTTCCTGCCATTCAGCAACTTTCCTACTACATCTGCATCATCCGTTCCCTCAACATGTAACCCAAATATTTAAACTCAGACACTTGTTCAGCTGCCTCACCATCTAACATAACTTCACCACTGAGGAACTGTCCTCACTCCAACCATAACCTTACTCTATCTACGTTTACGTTCAAACCCTCCTTTTTTTTACCACACCCTGCGCAAATCTTCTCTAACCAATCCTCTCAAACTCTCTCAAGATTCGCCACACAAAACCAAATCATACCCATATTATAGGTATGGCACCCTCCACTCATCTCCATTCTCCATCCATTTAACACCATCCCCTACCAACCCCACCTCTAATTCTTTCATAACCCATCCCATATATAAATTGAATAACAAAGAGAAATAACTCCGCTATTAATACTAAACAATCACCTTTGACACCATTTATATTCCTACACACGCTTCGTTATCGTCATACATACTTTTGATCCAATTCAGAAAACCTACTCAACCAACACGCATAATATCACTAACACCTGGCCATAGAGCTTCCCTAATAACCCTATCATAACGCCTGTTGCAAATCCATAAACCTAAATACAATTTATTCTTCTTCTCCCTCATTTTTCTCAATCATTTGTTTTCAATGTAAAGATTTGATCCACACATGCCCTCTACCACTTCTAAATGCACCCTTGTTTTTCACCAATCGTTCCTTCAGTCACTCAACGCACTCTTTTGAACCAAAACACAGCATATATCTTCCCTACAATACTCAATAAACTACTTCTCCCCTATAAATTCTACAGTTCCCCTTATCTCCTTACCTTATATAAGGGTATATTATTACTGCTTTCCTCCAATCCCCGTCGGCGCTATACCCTCCCACAAACGCTTTATTAACAACAACTTCCACCTCATCAATCACCATCTCGTCAGCCTCCGTTCTTGAATCAGTTTCACCCAGTAATTTTCATCTATACTGGCAGATTTACCAATTCTTACAACCTTTCTCACTCTACCGTATTACCTCCTCCTTTGCTAATAACTCATCCCTCCTTCACAAATATATATTTATATATATATAGTAGGTATATATAATATATATATTATATTAATATATATATATATATATATATTATATATATTATATATATATAATATACTATATATATATATATCCATATATATATATATATAATATATATATATATATATATATATATATATATATTATATATATTCAGCAGTCTATGAAACTGCTAATTCCGTATCGGCCATTCGGCCAATACCGAATATTGCGGTATTCGGCTTTTTTGCCGAACTATTCGGGCCGAATATTGAGCTTTATAAACAAAAAATTACGTCAACATAAGGGAAAGTTTTTTTTTAATTTAAAATTGAATTTTAGAAACTTATTTTCCCAAAAAAATAAAAATAGCTATAGCCAAATTTTGTAGCCAATATGGCGAAATCTTTGTCATTTGTCAGATCCTATATGGGCCTTTGACATTTTTTTCAGGTATTCTAAAAATAGAAATTCATTTAGTGATAAGGGGATAATGGACCAACATGGTAGCTGGTTATAAGGGAGAGTGGTCTTTGCTATCAATTTCCATGTTTATTCACATGTTGGCAAGCTATGCATTCACGATTTCCATATTATGTTCAGAAAAGTCTGTTAAAGATATTTTATTTACTTGGCAGAAGCTATTCCTCTCATTTTCCCCATTCAGCAACGGCAGCTGGCAAAGCCTTAAACTTTACAAGATGCAGCTGAATGTGCCAAATCAGCATAAATTAATTCAGAGCGTTTCCTACTCACGCTGGAACCGAAACTTATGATATGCTTTAAAAGAATTGTTTTGAACAAAAAGGTTCCCTATCCATATACGCTGCTGAAGCAATCAGAAAACGTTGACTGATTTTCAGTGGCAAAATTATTCCATTTAATTGAGGCCATTGGACAACATCACTAAAACAAAGCATTAAACGTGAAGTAACAGTCGCCCAAGTCATCCCTTCCATTTAGCAATAATTCTATTTTTAAATAAGGCACTTAAAAGCAAAAGCTTCAGTGGAATATTTACACTCGTTGAAGAGCTAAGAAATCAGTTTGAAAAAAGACTTTCTAAGTTTCTATGTGATAAAATCTTTGTGTGTAGCTACTTTTCTAGATCTGCGATTCAAGCTAATTTTTTAACATGAATCAGATAAATCAAACAGTAAAAAATATGGTCGTTGAGGCATGGAAAGAAATGCATGAAAAATTTAGCTTCCTGACTGGGCTTTCTGGCTGACGATGATTCACGTAGTGGGGAAAGTGAAACTGAAGGTTCCATTTTCTCACTTCTTTCATGGATTGTTTTAAGTAAATGTGGCCATCAAAATGCGTCATACAGAAAAGCAGTGAGAGTGAAAAAAAGAAAGTCCATTCTTCTGACGATGTGATTTATTGTAAAAATAAAAGTAATTGAGCTACATACGGAATTACATCAAAGAAATAAACAAATATAATAAGTTTGCCTACTTTTACCAGTGAAGACAATGATATTCCCGTCAATTGGTGGAAAAACACTGGAGATAGTTTTATGAATTTGAAAAAACTAGGCAATAAAATACCTTTCAGCTCCACCGGTCATCAGTCGAAAGTGAAAGATATTGTAGAAGCAGAGGAAATATTTATGAAGCCACAAGAAATAGATTATCCCTGAAATGGAGAAACTGCTAATGTTCCTGTCATTTTTAACTAAGAGCGTTACTAACGCTTCGCCCTAACGGTACAAAAATACTTTCATTTTCATTTAATTATTTTTAATATGTGAATGGCTTGCTTTATAGGTAAGAAATAGTTATTTACTTTTTTGTTTATTTATAACACTGGTAAACATGAATTTCTTGGACGGGGTTTCGCATTTGATTATTGATGTGCTGATTCCAAAAATATAATCGGTTTTTGCATATCACATCGAATTTGTGAGATATTGTGTGTAACACAAGATTTGTAAATTTTATGATTTTTACATTTTTCAAGAGGGGTTAAAACAATAAAAAAAATCAGAAACAAAATTAAAAAAATTTTTTTTTTTTTGGGGATATATTATATATATAAAATATATATTATATATATTATATATATATATATAATATATATATTAATATATAAATATATATATATATGATATATATATATATATAATATATAATATATATATATATATATACTATATATATACTATTTGGATATATGAAGGGAGAAGAAACAAATCGCAATGATATGAAACATGTCTTTGATAGATATATGTTTTAAACATATAATACAACTATGAATAAAGAGTGATATGGGACAACAATGAATGTAATAATAGAAGGATGGGTTTAGTTAATGTAAACATACCTAGCGCTGGTATAGTAACTTTCTCTTCGAGACGATCTACTTGTGGCATAGCGTCTGGACATATCCCTCATCACGCTTCAACGAAAGTCCAGCATCATATTGATATCCCACTTGCCCTGGTTAAGTCCTTCCATGAACTTTAGATGCTTGATGAAAGCGTTCACCTGCTCTCACTAACATCGCCTAGGTTTATCCGGAAATTTTCTTAGGTGCAGAATGTAAGTAGTGCAACTTTATACTCATTCTAGATCCATGAGAATGAAAACTGTCTCTAGCTTAGCATTTCCTGGTACAATTGTTAGTGGTTCCTCGGCTTTCGTGTTCCCCAGAAAATTCTGTGCTACATTTGAAAAAAGCATTCCACGCTATTGCCTCTAACACAGTCATTGTTGTAGACAAAGACAGCATCACGGAGGGCGTCCGTATTTGTGGGCGCATCAATATCCAGCTTTTTTCTCTCGGTCACTGCGACAGGAAACGTTGACGCATGTATAGGCGGAAGCGTCACGCATCATGGTCCAGGGCCTTTGCACAAATTGTTTTCATGCAAACCAAAGTTTATGTGTAGTGGAGGTAAGATGATGTTTTCTTCTGTAAGCTAAGTGGTTCACAAGTACGCCCTGTTCCTGTCACTAGCGATAAAGGTTCCCTGCGGTGGCTCATTCTCTTTTTGGTCCTAGTATCCTTTGCCGCCGCGTTGTCACAATAGCACAGGAAGCAGGGATTTTTGGTGAACTGCTTGCTGGACCGAGCAAAAAAATGTTTACCATTTTGAGGTCGACGGCCTATATTTACCATCCATGTACCTCATATTGTAGCCTCTCCAAACTGTCTTGAATTTTGCATACTCCCTCTCTCATCCGTACCGAGTACCCTAAATGAACCGAAGCATCCTGTCGTTGGTGTAAAAACACACAAATAGCACTTTAACTGCTTCTTGGAAGTGTCATAAACAGTCGCCACTTACACTGCAATCGATTGCTGGATCCCATATAGCGAGTAGTAGGCCTGCAACTTTACTGCAATACACAAGGTTACCCATCTGACTGGAAGAGCCTGCGCAGCTCTGCTTCTCTGTTACGATAAATGTTACTCTTGTGCCATGGTCCAGTAGTCATTTTTCATGCAACCTCGAAGCCAACAGCTCAGGACAACTTCGGCAAATACAACTCTCATACAAGATCGTTCAGTTCACTGCCTGGGTGAACAATGACGGACCATCCGACTGTATTTCAGATGGATGATAGACATCATCCAGGTCATTGGCCTCCATACATGTAGACGTACTAAAGTTAGCCACAATACTTCCCGAATATCAACGCAGTAACTTGCTGCTACTGTAGATATATGGGGAAGGTAACGTCTATACACAGCCTACGTAGTGCGCACGTGAATTTTGTCATTCCTAGGGTAATATGCAAAAATAGGGATCCTTGATTGGCACGAAAACGTGATGTGATACAGCAAATTCGAGAATATATATGGAATCAGGACCTCCGAATTACTATATAGCTGCTACAAAAGTCCATCCAAGAAAAAATTTCACCTTTTTTTGTGCCTCAGTGTAAGTTTTGCTTTTTTTTTTCCTAAATGGATGACCGAACTTCGAAATAACTATTCGGCCGAATAGCGAAGTGATTATTCGGCCGAATATTTTTAGCCGAATATTCGGTATTCGGCTTTTTCACTATTCGGCAGCATCCCCTAATGATATCTATAATATATATATATATTATATATAATATATAATATATACATATATATATATATATATATATATATATATATATAATATATATTAATATGATTATATACTATATATATATATATATAAATGTATAATATATCATAATTATATATATATATTTTATATATAATATATATATATATATATATTATATAGTAGTATATATATATAATAATATATATATAAATAATATATATATATATATATATATATATATATATATATATAAAATTTCCTTGATGACGCTACTATTCTTCTATTTGTTGTGCTAATTTGTGTACTCTTGGTGAATGTGTAAGATGTTACCTATTATTCTTTTCAACGGTGTTACCACTAGTAATACATAATGTGTTGAAATATTGATAAATTTTAATATTTGAATGATTTTTTTACGTACTTTCTATTGGCTTGGGTATCTCTGCGTTGTAATATGGATGGAAGCAGGACTTGAGATGGTACTGTCACGAATTATATGCTTTTAATTTTCACAATTATATGGGCTTTTAAATTGGTAGGAACCTAAACTTTAATGACCATGCTAAATTTTTAGTCAATAAATTTTCCATTTGTCATATTTTTTAATGTATTCTTGAGGCTTTGCTTCCGCTTTAAAGAAAATGAAAATGTTGTATTTTAGCTTTGTCAACACGTTTCTGTCATCGCATAATTATTTGGAATTTTTCCTGTTCATTGTAGAATCATGAAATTAGTACCAGTAGCTTCATCTATTCTTCCTGATTCCAAATATATATAATATGTTGGTTTTAATTTGAAAATTGATAGTATGGCTCTAAAGTAAAGCAGAAAAAAATAAAAACTTTAAACCCTTTAACTCAAAATCGTTTGTCATAGGAAAGTTTACTTGAACCAGTGCCTTTTCCAGGCGAATAGCCCAATATACCAATTTCATCATAATCTGAGACGTGTGGTGTTTGATATGTTGATCTGTCCTGGAATACCCCAATGCAAAGAATAATTTTTAATGCAGTAAAGTTTTGGAATCACTTTCCTTTTATTGTTAATCAATCATCAACATGATAATGAATGGAGATGTATTAAGTATGTTAAATCAGTTTTGTAATATTTATAATATTTTGTCAAAGGAATCTATTTTTCATGACCAATAGTATTTATTTTATCACTATTTTTGACTAAAATCTCCCATTTTAAATGAATGAGTCAAAGGAGATTTGTCTTCCAGCAGCGGATTCGAATATTGAATCTCCGCGTCGAGTTATCAATAACCGATGCTCTAACTCACTCAGGGCCATCCACGCCGCCAAAAAGAACGCTCTGCCGTAGTTTTTAAAGCACCCGGTTTTCTCATCCCATAAATTGTTGAGTACCAAAGGCCCAATTCTCATTTTAAATGAATGTGAGCTAAAGGAGATTTTACTCTCCATCAACGGTATTAAAAATTTATTTATTTTAATTCATTTATTTAATTATTCATTCATATTGCAACTGCTTAATAAAATATTTATTTACTTAATTTATTCATTTAAATATTCATTCATTCATCCACAGATTGACCCATCAGTAGACCAGATTTCATATTCCATGCTCAGTTCTTGAAATTCTTCGTATTAGCGATGGATTAATTTTCAAAGTTGAACGCCGTGGGCTTTTCCAAAGGCAGAGGAGTTGTTCATTTTAGGTGTCCAGCCAATACGAAGTCTCCAAGCATTCCAGGTTCGTAATTTAGGTTATTATTATTTATAATTAAGGTAAAGGGTACGCGTTTGATTTATATATTTTTATCATTATTCCTAATAGAAATATTAGGAATGTTACAAAAAAAAAAAATTATCGTTTGTCATATTGCATTTTTTATTGGTTTGTTTTTGAATAATTATATATAATATATATATATATATATATATATATATATATATATAAATATATATATATATATATATATATATATATATATATATATATATATATATATATATATATATATATAAAGTATATATATATATATATATGTTTTTTTATATATATATATATATATATATATATATATATATATATATATATATCCTCCAGACAACATCTTACAGACACCACCTTTTATCCACATATCAAATACATATACTTAAATCCACACCCCTCTTCTAGACAACATCTTACAAACATCCCTATCCCTTATATCCCTATGTTTGAGAAAGAAAGAATTGCTCACATCATATGTCCTGCGTGTCGTAGAAGGCAACCAAGGGACGGTGGTAGTTGGGATGGTTGCCCACTACCACTTATCTTTTGCCAGGAATGCTAATGGATGCCTCGGGGAAGGTCGTGATCGCCGTAAACGGCCTTCTATCTTTCGGCAAAAATGTATGAATCGTATGGGTACATGGAATCTGAGAGGAATAAATGATGAGGAGGAGAGGAGAGAGGTGATGGATGTATTTAGAAAGGGCAAATTTGATTTGCTCGCTGTGACTGAAACAAATATGAAAGGAAACGGTGAAAATGAGTGGTGGGGTGTGAAATGTGTTTGTGCTGGTGTGAAAAGGAATGAGAGGTGGAGAGAAGGAGTTGCTATTCTGATGAGTGATTTTTGGTACAGAGCTATGGTAGATTTTGTGTGCGAGTATTAAAATTCTAATGGTTAAATTTAAGTGTGTGGTTGTGGCATATGGTCCAACTGAGGGTAATGTTAAAGAGAGTGCGATTTTCTGTTATAATCTGAATGAAGTTTGATGGGGTGAGAGTGATTGTGTTGGGTGACCTAAATGGCTGAATAGGTGATCAAAAAGGATAGTATAACAGGTGGCTTTGCGGTGTCTGGAGAAAATGAGAATGGTAGGAATGTGATTGATTTCTGTGAGGAGAGATGTATGTGTGTAAGTAATACTTTCTTTAAACATAAGAGTTTTCATAAGTATACTAGAGTTGGTGTAGGTAGAGATGGTATCGAAGTGAAAAGCATGATTGATTTTGCGTTGGTGAAGAAGGAGATGTTGAAGTATGTGTTAGATTTTAAATCAGTGAGGGGTTAGGAATGGATTATCGGATCTTGATTGTGTTGTTCTATATAATTTAAAGTGATGGAGAGGAATAAGGGAAGGAGTGGGTAGAATTAAGTGTGAGAAGTTAAGGGACAAGGTAATACATAAGTATTTAAGAGCACCTTGGGGTAAATAAGAAGAACTCTCAAAGTTGAAACTGAACAAATTTGGAAGCAAATGAAGGAAGCGGTTGTTAGCAGTGCAAAAGAAGATTGTGAATGTGCTAAAGTAGGAAGTAAGAATGTCAACAGTGAGTGGTGGAATGAAGAGGTGATGCAAGCAGTTAAAAGTAAAAAAGAAGCCTGGTTAGACTAAAAAGCCAATGATGATTTTTCAAAAGAAAGATCTTTGGAATTATAGGAGGAAAAAGAATTACTAAAACGTGCATACGTAGGAGAAAAAAAGGTAAATGAACAGTTTGGAATTAGGATGAATGGGAACTTACAAGGGTTTAGGAAGCTCATCTGGAAGGAAGCGCGAAAGGTTAAAAATGAGAATAAGGGGAATTTTTCTGTAGAACAATGAATTTAGGATTTTGTTTTCGTAATGATGAAATGGATGTGAGAGGAGTGTGGAGGGAACACTTCGAATGTAGAGTAGATAGTGAATGTGTGTGGGTTTGATGGTGCAAAAAGGAATAGGCATTTTGGGGATGAGGTCATTACTAAGGAGGTAATGGGTAGAGTGTGAAAGTTGAAGAATGGTAAATCTGCAGGTGTAGATGAAATTACTGGTGAAATGATCAAGAACGGAGGCGAGATAGTGATTGATTGGATTTGGAAGTTGTGTAACAAAGCGTTTATGGAGGGTATAGTTCCGAGGGATTGGAGGAGAGCAGAAAAATAGTACTCTTACATAAGGGTAAGGGGATAAGGGTAACTGTAGGAATTATAGGGGAATTAGTTTATTGAGTTTTGTAGGAAAGATATATGCTGGTATTTTGGTTCAAAGAGTACCTCGAGTGACTGAAGGACTGATTGGTGAAGAACAAGATGCGTTTAGGATTTCTAGAGGATGTGTGGATCAAATCTTTACATTGAAGCAAATGATTGAAAAAATGAGGGAGAAGAAGAAGAATAAATTGTATTTAGGTTTTATGGATTTGTAACAGGCGTACGATAGGATTGACAGGGAAGCTCTTTGGCAGGCGTTGGTGATATATGGTGTTGGTAGTAATCTTCTGAATGGAATAAAAAGTGTGTATGACGATAGTGAAGCGTGTGTAAGAATAAATGGAGGCGAAAGTGATTGTTTTAATATTAATAGCGGATGAGGCAGGAATGTGTTGTCTCCTTGGTTATTCAGTTTGTATATGGATGGGGCTATGAAGGAATTACAGGAGGGGTGGTGGCAAGGGATGGTGTTAGAATGATGGAGAGTGGATGGTGCCCTATTATATCCGGATGATTTGGATTTGTATGGTGAATCTGAAGAGAGTTTGGGAGGATTGGTAGAGAGTTTTTGCAGGGTGTGTAAAAAGAGGGGTTGAAAGTAAACATAGATAAGAGTAAGGTTATGGTTGTGAGTGAGGACATTATGTTAGATGGTGAGCAGCTGGAGCAAGTGTCTTGAGTTTCAATATTTAGGATAAATGTTGGATGAAAAGGGAACGGATGATGCCGAGCGTAGTAGGAAAGTTGTGACTGGCAGGAAGGTGGCTGGTGCAATGAATTCCTTGGTGGATGTTAAGGGACTAAGTCTTGAGTGCACTAGGTCTTGCATGAGGGTATGTTGTTGCCTATGTTAATGTATAATAGTGAGACTGTGGTCTGGAATAAATGGTATAGATCTAAAGTACATTGTGTTCAGATGGACAATCTTAGGGGCGTCTTATGTGTGAGAAGAATTGATAAAATGAGGAATGAACGTATTAGAGAGTTGTGTGGTGTGAAGAAAGGGTTAAATGAGAGAATAAATGAAAGGACGTTGAGATGGTTTGGTCATGTGGAAAAGATGGATGATAATCGGTTGGTTCAGCGTATGTATAGTTGTGTGTGTGTGTGTTGGGAATCGAGCGGCTGGGAGACCGAAGAAAAAGTGGATTGAGTCAGTAAACGAATGGCTGGAGGAGAGAAATATGAGTTTGGCAGAGGCGAGAAGAACGGTGTAATATAAGAATATGAGGTTTTCAGGTGGGCATGGTTTGGCCACCTTGGCCAAGGGATGAACCCCACATTGACTAGTGAGGGTCTGTCGCGGTCCCGTGAAGTTCTAGGGTGTATTTTCTTACTGAAGGGATGATTGGTGAAGAACAAGGTGCGTTTAGGAGTGGTAGAGGATGTGTGGATCAAATCTTTACATTGAAACAAATGATTGAAATGAGGGAGAAGAAGAATAAATTGTATTTAGGTTTTATGGATTTGCAGGCGTATGATATGCATAGGGAAGCGCTATGGCAGTAAAGGTGATATGGTGTTGTTGGTGGTTTTTGAATGGAATCAAAAGTAAAAGACGATAGTGAAGCGTGTGTAAGAATAAATGGTGTCAATGGTGATTGGTTTAGGATTAATAGCGGAGTAAGACAGGGTTGTGTTATGTCTCCTTGGTTATTCAATTTGTATATGGATGGGGTTATGAAAGAATTCGAGGTGGGGATGGCAGGAAATGGAGTTAGAATGGTGGAGAATGGAGTTGAGTGGAGGGTGCCCTACCTATTATATGCGGATGATTTGGTTCTGTGTGGCGAATCTGAAGAGAGGATTGGTAGAGAGATTTGGCAGGGTGTGTAAAAGGAGGGGCTTGAAAGTAAACGTGGATAAGAGTAAGGTTATGGTTGTAAGTGAGGACACTCCTCAGTGTGAAGTTATGTTAGATGGTGAGCAGCTGGAACAAGTGTCTGAGTTTAAATATTTAGGGTATATGTTGGATGAGAAGGGAACGGACGATGCAGAGTGTAGTAGGAAAGTTGTGAATGGCAGGAAGGTGGCTGGTGCAATTAAATCATTGGTGAATGCAAAGGGACTAAGTCTTGAGTGTGCTGTTACCTGTGTTATTGTATGGTAGTGAGACTATGGTCTGGAATAAGAAGTATAGATCTAAAGTTCAATGTGTTCAGATGGACAATCTTAGGGGTGTGCTAGGTGTGAGAAGAATTGATAAAGAGGAATGAACGTATTAGAGAGTGGTGTGGTGTGAAGAAAGGGGTAAATGAGAGAATAAATGAAAGTATGTTGAGATGGTTTGGTCATGTGGAAAGGATGAATGATAGTCGGTTGGTTAAGCGGATGTATAGTGGTGAGTGTGTTGGGAACCGACCGGCTGGGAGACCGAAGAGAAAGTGGATTGAGTCGGTGAACGAATGTCTGAAGGAGAGAAATGTGAGTTTGGCAGAGGCGAGAATAAAGGTGCATGATAGGAGAGAATGGCGGGGTTTTGTATGGGGGCATGGTTGTGGCCCACCTGGGCCAGGGGATGAACCCTTACATTGACGATTTACCATAGTGAGGGTCCGTCGCGGTCCCGATGCTCTAGGTGGATTTTCTGTCTGTGACGGCTCTCACTAATTAATGGTACAGAGGGGGCGGTAAGGCTGGGCTTTCTTTTCGACGTTTGTCATGTTCTCCTACTGCTTTTCTTTTCCGATGCTTGTACAGCACCTAACCCCCAATCTTGGGGCAAAGAGGAAGGTGAAGAAAGAAAGAAAGAAATATATATATATATATATATATATATATATATATATATATACATATATATATATATATATATATATATATATATATATATATAAATACATATATATATATATATATATATATATATATATATATATATATATATATATATATATATATATATATATTTTATTATTTAATTATTTTTTTTATTATTTATTGTTTATTTATTTAATATTTATTTATTTATTTATTTATTATTTATTTTATTTATTTATTCCATCTCATTCATCATCTAATTTCTTACTATTCATCTATCTACTTTTAATCACTATCTATCTCACTCATTCATCTATCATCTCACAATTAATTCATCTTTACCCATCTATTCATCTACTCCATCTCTCACACACCCTTACTCCATCTACTCCATCTCATCTATCTAATTCACTCCATCTAACCCCATCCCACTATTCATTCATCTACTCCATCTCATCACTTCCATCCATCTATCTCATCTGTCTTCATCTCTACTCCTTTCATCTCTCTACTCCATCTTCATCTCATCTCACCCATCTATCTCATCTATCTCTTACATTTCCTCATCTCATCCTCTCAGTCTACTCCATCTCTTTTATTTATTTATTTTAATTACTTTTATTTTTTTATTTATTTTTTTATTCTTTTATTTTTTTATTTATTTATTTATGCAGTGGGAAGACATGGGAAAAGTACAGAAAATTAGAGGTTTAGTTCATTCAAGCAGAGTTGCACCAACTGTTAGCAATCGAATTATGGAATCTGCTAAGGCAGTCTTGAAAATTATTTACAAGATATTTATTTCACATGTGATAACGCAAAAGGTTCATGCCCTGGTATGGTATATTGTTTCTTATTTTATTTTTTAGGGTCCGTATTTAGTTTGAATATTTTAATGTTTAGTTCGTTAATTTTTTTCTTTTTAGTTATTTTTTTTTGGGGATAATTTTTATGAATTGTGATTGATTAACAGAGATGTTGCTTATATTTTAAGACATAAAACGATAAATTCTTTGTTTCATCCATCAGGTTATGGAATGTGTTTAGTTGCAAAAACAAATACGGGAACTTGTATTACGGCAGATCTCACAAAAAGTCAGGAACCGGATGATACTGCTATAGATATAGAGATTCCCGAAGATTTAGGGAAAAAAGCAGCGTTTTCCTTATTAGAAGAAATACATAATGCGGGAGTTGTAGATTCTTTGTCCCAAACTTATATTCTATCCTTTATGGTTTTAGGTCCTAAAGATGTTTCAAAAGCGGTTTTAGGAATTTTAACTCCATATAATAAGTATTTTCATATTAGTCAAATAAAAATGTGCTTATCGTGAGAAAAACTCACTGGTAACAAAACGTACAAAGATACAAACAAGTACAACTGATACTTACATTTAAGTTCTTGGTGATTACACGTTTCGTTTTACAAATACTTTTGTAATCTTCAAAATAAATAAAGTTCTTAACGAAAGACGAAATTAATAATACTTTTGTAACTAAGTACTATCTTTGTACTTATATTGAATTGAAGGGAACCAAAAAATACTTGTTCCACATATATACTTATGCACTACAATTACTGTTCAAGGAGCCCTACTCCACTAATACAAATTACACCTACTCGCTCATTAAGGTGCACCCAAGAGCCACCTCACTTATATTTACGTTATACAATAATGGGCTCCCTTTACGTTAATACTTTACCACCAAGGACTTATACAAGCACCAAGCACAGTACGATAGTGTTCCACATATACTGGAACAGAAAAATAATAATATAAATAATATAATATAATCATATATAATATCATTGAAACACACGTATGTTTCACACTGCTGATCTTGGTCAGCACGGCCACTAGCTAAAGAAACTTTCGCGCCGCATCCACGTTTAGAGTACACATCTTCATTCAATGGCCCATCTTCTTCTTCAATGACAAAACATCCAAAGACAATACTTTTACATCTTCTTACTTCATAACCATCCATCTCTAGAATACAAAAACAAACACAAAATTTATCAATCTTATATCTTTCTCTCCCCTCCACTCGATCAAAACCCTCTACACACATTACAACTCGCCAACACACACTGACAACAAGACATCAACATCCAACACTGTATACAGACTATCACTACCATAACACACTCATCATTCTTCACTTTCAACTCAAATCACTCCCATACCACTTAACACATACACGACATTACCCTTACACCACTACCTATACATCACTACATACTATCACACTCACTTACATACGTTACCAACAACATACACACTACCATAACACAAACTAACTCCGGACTTTACGAATCTATGAATCTGACAATTCAGAATCACGAATATAACCATACCTTCTTAGTAAATCACTGCCACTCTCTATCACTCTATCTTCACGCTCATGATCCTCACTATCGGTACCAGAAAAATAGTCATAACACCTTTCTTTCCATCCACTATAACTCTCACCCTTTCTGCGTTTCATAAAGTCTTTCACATCAAACCCTTCATCACCTTTCTTTCCTTTCCCTGACACTTTCATTTCCTTCACTTTCACTACCTTTACTACCTCTAAACATGGTACCTCTACTTCTACTTCAGCTTCTTTCACTTCTTCTGTCGTCATTACAACTTCACTACATTCCAACGCACTATCACCACCTACGTCACTCACTTTTACTCTATTTCCTTCACTTCTTCTGTCGTTACTGCAACTTCACTACCTTTCATCGCACTATCACCATCTACATAACTCAACTCTTTACTACATACCACAATTCCCTCACCATCACTCTTACACACTTTTGATGGTACCAGCACCTTTTCGGTACCACTCTCTTCCATACTTCTATTCATCGTTTCTCCAACATCTATCTTTGATTTTAGCTTTTCATCTTCCACTCTCACTAAAACAGAATAAACACCCTTTTTTCTTCCTCTTTCGTCGACTCATTATCGTACATGAAAATCTATACCACAAATCTCACCAATCAAATCCCATTTAGACATACTCTCTACACTTCTACCTTTGTCACTCTCTCTTTGAAAACTAATACCTCTTCCCATTCCACCAACCATCGATCTATCTCCTATTCTTATCTGTTCTACCAATTTCCTCCCTCTACTAGTTCCTACATTTCTATCTACGTCTACTTTAGTCACACCCCTCAAAAAACTTTCTTCCGTGAGCACACATCACTGTAATCCCTGTATACATCACAATTTCTCCACAAGTGTATCAGATCTACATAAATCGCATCTCTTCCTGTTGTCATACACATTCCATTCTCTCTCCTCACAACCTCTCTCCACTCTATTTCCACAAAAAAATCCGTCTTTCCTCACCCCCACTCTTACTACCTGTTCTGCCTGTTTTACCAAGTTCTACCACATCTTCTACCCCTTCACTACTTACCACCTGTTGTCCTCTACCTATATCAACACTAGGTCTACCATACCCTCTTCCTCTCGGTTCAACAGTCACATCTCTTGAGGGACACTTATAAGCATAATGAAACTTAGACCGGCAAATATTACACTCACTAACCTTCCCATCCTTGTCTCTCACATTCATCAGTTGCCTATTAAACCACTTCACCAACACTTTTGGACCCATTTCTTTGCATACGCCAACCAACCACTCTCACCACTCTCCGCTACATCCACTCTGTTCTCTCCTCTCTTACCAAAACTCTCACATATGTTTACCAAAGTATATCTAAATGTACGAAATACCCACTAATCTTTACCACAATAAGTTAACACCATTTGTCTTTGGTCCTCACTCACATTTGCTCCCTCTAGTACAGTGGTTCCCAACCTTTTTGAGGCTATTACCCATAAAGCCGGTTAGATATTAGCAAATACCCCCCAAGAAAATTTAGTTTAAAAGCAAATTAGCTTTAGCTATTGCCTTTTTTTTTTTAAATTGTGAAAAGTAAATATTATTTTTAATTAATTTTAATCATTCAAGCAAAGAAAACACCTGTTTTTTTTAGCAATTTATTATTAAATCAAGAATAATGTAAGAAGTAATGAGACGGTTGATATGCTTAGTTTTAACAATTTGTTTA
This sequence comes from Trachelipus rathkii, assembly GCA_015478945.1. Taxonomy (NCBI): domain Eukaryota; kingdom Metazoa; phylum Arthropoda; class Malacostraca; order Isopoda; family Trachelipodidae; genus Trachelipus; species Trachelipus rathkii. The sequence goes on from JABUQX010114690.1 coordinate 33,398, forward strand.
ATATTTGGTGCAGTTTTGGCCAATGCACATCGTAAGTCGTGCTTGAAGTTCAATCGGTTCCTTGCTTTTGTTTTCATTGTCACCATTGTCCAAAATACACTTTCACGCCTGTAATTTGTAGCGAATGGGATCAGTATTTTCAAGGCTTTTCCCGATAATAATTGGATACTCATCACCAATCTTTCCCCAAAATGTGTTTCGAAATCTATTTTCAGTGTGTTGTCTTCAATTTCAGTACCTGGAAATATTCCTTCATCCACTGAAAAGGGTCTTAGCACACAAGCATTTACTTGGCGATTTTCCAAAATCAGGAAAATATTTGCTGATAGAATGTACTCTGATGACAAGTGGAGAGTTATTTGATCTTTGAATGAGCATTTTTCATTTCTTCCGTCGAGCACCATTGTTAGTTCTGGGAACATTGAAACATCCTCAACTCCAGCTCGGCGTTGGTAAAGATGCAATTTGGCGAAGAAGGCAACCTTATTCGAGCGTTAAAATATTTGTCATATTTCCTTGCAAGGTAGTGTTGCTGTATTATTTCCTAGAAGAAATTCTCAAGATATGTCAGTTTGGAAATAAATTACATTATCTGTTATTTTATGTACCAAATTTCTCCTTATCCTTATATCCGATTACTTCCAGAAACAAAGTTAAATCTTCTCGAGGCTCGAACACTCGGTGCAACACCTTGCCCCGTGATAACCAACGCACTTTTGTGTGGAATAACAGCATGTCGAATTTGCCTCCAAATTTTTATCGTATCCAATCATGCGCATAACAAACAGGAAAACAATTATTTATTTAAGCCAAATGAGTGAAATCCCAGCTTAGATTCTTCGCTACAAACGGCCGTGAGAGAGTGCGATATTAAAAAGCGTAAAATTATTTCACTCACCTGCTTTTGGTTCTCGTCAAAACAAATCAAAATATGTTCAGAAGCTAACAAAATCGGCGAGATCAATCACACATGCACATCACACATAGGTCAGTGGGCGGCGGGCGAACTACTGCCTTACTCAAACGAACAACGATCTAGCCGCGATGCGTTGCAGGCTTGTATTCGTATTTTAGGTAATAAATTTGTTACCTAAAATTTTCTAATTCACTAACTAATCACTAATGATTAGTGATTAGGTAGTTAGTTAGATCTGATACAGATAATTTTGTTAATAATTTTGTTTTGTGACTGTGCGATGATCTAATCCTTGTACCTATCTTTACCCCTCGGAAAATCCCATTTTACCCCTTTGGGGGTAATTACCCCCAGGTTGGGAATCGCTACTCTAGTAGATGTACACACTTCATATCTTCGCCCAAATCCACTTTCCCAACTATTTTACACTTATGCTCTATGACTTCATACCTTTTCACGTACTCTCTCATGGATTCACTACTCTTCCTCTTAATATAAAAGTACTCACACAACTTATGATACCTATCTCGCTGTTTCTCTTTTGCATAATTTTCATCCAGCTTACTTAAGACATATTCACCACTTTCCTTTTTTCCTAACGCCTTCCAGTCTATCATCCACACAAATTCATAAGCTTTTGCTCCTAAACTGAACAATATCTCACCTGCCGGTTTATCGTACTCATCACCACATATTTCATACCATAACTTCGCTTTACTCTTCCATATATGATATTTCTCAACATTTACGTCCCCTTTAAACTCTGGACACGCTCAACGTACTCCCCTTTTTTTTTTTTTTTTTTCTTTCAACGACCACTTCCACTTTCTTTTCCTTTTCCACTTCATCACATCTTCTTCTTCTTCCTTGGCATCTTTTCACACTACTTATACCTACACACAACCACAAACAATGAAATGAATCACCAACTCTATCCACTAACTCATTCTCAACACTCCAACACTCAGAGCCGTTCGCAACTACGCTCTGCTACCACTGAGAAAAACTCATTGGTAACAAAACGTAGAAAGATACAAACAATTACAACCGATATTACATTTAGTTTTGGTGATTACATTGCTTCGCTTTTACAAATACTTTGTAATCTTCAATAAATAAAGTTCTTAACGAAAGACGAAGAATACACATTGTAACTAAGTAATTATCTTTGTGCCTCTATATTGAATTGAAGGGGAACCAAAATATTGTTTCTGTTCCGCCATATACTTATACTACAATTCTGTTCAAGGAACCCTACTCCAATTAATACAAATTACACATACTGCTCATTAAGGTGCACCTTCACCACTTATATTACGTTATATAATAATGGGCTCCCTGCCGTTAATACTTTTTCCACCAAGGACTTATACAAGCACCAGCTACAGTAAGATAGTGTTCCACATATACTGGAACAGAAAAATAATAATATCTCTTTCTTCTTTATCTTCCTTTATTTCCCAAGAATGGTAAGGTGCGTGACGAGCATCGGAAAGAAAAGAGTAGAAGAACATGACATAAGTCGAAAAGAGCCCAGCCTTACCGCCCCATTTCATCAGTACCATTAATTAGCGAGAACTCATCGCAGTCAGAAAATCCACCCTAAAACTTCATGGGACAGCGATGGACCCTCACTATAGATCGTCAGTGTGGGGGTGTTTCATCCCGGCCCAGGTGGGCCAACCATACCCCTCACAACCCCCGCCATTCACTCCTATTATGCACCTATATTCTCACCTCTACCAAACTCACATTTCTCTTCTTCACCGACTCAATCCACTTTCTCTTCGGTCTCCCAGCCGGTCGGTTCCCAACACACTCGCCACTATACATCCGCTTAACCAACCGACTATCATTCATCCTTTCCACATGACCAAACCATTCAACATACTTTCATTATTCTTATTTACCCCTTTCTCCACACCAATAACTTCTAATACGTTCATTCCTCATTTTATTAATTTTCTCACACCTAGCATGCCCCTAAGATTGTCCATCTGGAACACATTGTACCTTTTACTTTAGATCTATACTTCTATTCCATACCATAGTCTCACTACTATACAATAACACAGGTAACAACATACCCTCATGTAAGACCCTAGCGCACTCAAGACTTAGTTCCTTTACATTCACCAACGATTTAATTGCACCATCACCTTACTAGCATTCACAACTTTCCTACCACACTCTGCATCATCCGTTCCCTCATCATCCACATATACCCTAAAATATTTAAACTCAGGATACTTGCTCCAGCTGCTCACCATCTAATATAACCTGCCACTGAGGACTCATCCCCACCACAACTATAACCTCTACTTTTGATCACAAGCTTACTTTCAAACCCCTCCTACACACTGCCAAATCTCTCTAATAATCCTCAACTCTCTTCAGATCGCCACACAGAACCAAATCATCCGTATATATGGTAGGGCACCCTCCACTCCATCTCCATTCTCCATTATTCTAACACCATTTCCTGCCATCCCCAATTCTTGAATTCTTTCATAACCCCATCCATATACAAATTGAATAACCAAGGAGACATAACACAACCCTGTCTCACTCCGCTATTAATCCTAAACCAATCACCATTGACACCATTTATTCTTACACACGCTTCACTATTGTCATACATACTTTTTGATTTGATTCAGAAGCCTACCACCAACAATTCATATATCAACAATACCTCTGCTATAATGTTCCCCTATTAACCTATCATACGTCTGTTGTAAATCCATAAAAACCTAAATATAATTTATTCTTCTCCCTCATTTCTCAATCATTTGTTTCTGTCAATGTAAGGATTTGATCCACACATCCTACCACTCCTAAACGCACCTTGTCTTCACCAATCAGTCCTCAGTCACTTGACGCACTCTTTCTCTATCGAACAAAATACCAGCATATACCTTCCTACAACACTCAATAAACTTATTCCCCTATAATTTCACAGTTCCTTTCCCTTACCCTTATATAGTAATATCATCAAGCCTCCAATCCCTTGAACTATACCCTCCATAAACGCTTTTTATTAATAATCCCAACCAATCAATCATCATCTTGCCTCCGCTCTTGATCATTTCACTAGTAATTTCATCTATACCCGCAGATTTACCATTCTTCAACTTTCTCTCACCTTACCCATTACCTCCTCCTTACTAATAACCTCATCCCCAAAATACCTATTCCTTCTTGCACCATCAAACCACACACATTCACTAACACCTCATCACAATGTTAATATTGTGCAGATTTTCGAAGTGTTCTTTCCACACTCTCCTCATATTTCATCAGCTACAAAAGCACCATCCCCTATCTATTCTAAGCAGATTCCCCTTATTCTCATCCTTAACTTTCGCGCCCAGAAGAGCTCTATTCCCTTTTAAATCCCATTCATCCTACTTCCAAACTGCTCATTTACCTTTTTTTCCTCCTATGTATGCACTTTTAGTTTTCCTTTTTCCTCCTATAATTCCAAGCATCTTTCTTTTTGAAACTTCATCATTGGTTCTTAGTACATTCAACCACGCTTCTTACCTTTAAACTGCTTTCATCACCTCTTCATTCCATCATCTGTTAAACATTCTTACTTCCTACTTTAGCACATCCACACACTTCCTTTACACTACTAACAATTGCTTCCGCCTCAGACTTGTTCATAGTATCAACCTGTTCACATTCAAACCGATTTACTAGCGAGCGCTCTTACATACTTATCCTTATTGTCTGTTCACTTAACTTCTCACCTTTAATTCTCCACTTCTTTCTTATCCCTTTCCTCTCCATTCATGTCCCTACTAACTTGATCTTAAATAAAACAAATTAAATCGCCGATTTAAATTTAGCGCCCATCACATAGGCCAACATCTCCTTCTTCACCAACACAAAATCAATCATACTTTTCACTTCGATACCATCTCTACCTACACCAACCCTAGTATACTTGTGGATACTCTTGTGTTTAAAGAAAGTATTACTTACACACATACCTCTCTCTTCACAGAAATCAATCACCTTCCTATAATAATAATATAAATAATATAATATAATATAATCACATATAACATCACTGAAACACGCGTATGTTTCACACTGCTGATCTTGGTCAGCACGGTCACTAGCTAAAGAAACTGTCGCACCGCATCCATGTTTACAGTACACATCCTCATTCAATGGCCCATCTTCTTCTTCAACGACAAAACATCCAAAGACAATACTTTTACATCTTCTTCTTACTTCATAACCATCCATCTCTAGAATACAAAAACAAACTCAAAATAAAAATGTACTTATCGTATTTGTTTTAAGTTTTGCCAAATTATGCAGTTTCGTTAATATTTCTAAGTTCTTGTAAAACCCTTTATATTTAATTAATGATTTTATTTTATTAGTGATAATAACATATCATTAAAATTTTCATTCTTTTGAACAATTGTATTAATTTTGTAATATTTTGCAGAATAAATTTTTTGAAACACATAAAGGATTTCTTCGGAGTTTCTTTCAAAATTGATCCATACAAAGAACAATTTATTGGAGTTGATGATGATACTTCAGACTTTAAACTTGGATCTCCAAAATTTATTTTTCTTGTATAGTTGATATACCAATATAAGCAAACCTTCAGTTATAACATATATATTTCTACTTAAAATTGTTTTTCCTTTTTACTCGTTTTAACTATAACCATGGATAACCCTTCCATTGCATTGGAAAAGTGCGGAACCTTCAATAACTGTCAGGAGATAGAATATGATATTCGTTTACTATTAGTTCCAAACCTAAACATTGTCTAGAAAAGAGTTTATGGAGGTTCAGCTTTAGCCTAGTAAACAACGTGAACACCATGAGGAGAAATAAGATAATTGAAAAGTGAAACTGGCACGTTTGGGTCCTTGATACTTTAGTGAATAAAGAGCAAAGAAGACGAACCAAAAGTTTGAGAATAGATTTAGTACAGCTTCTGAATTGGCATGAGTTTTAAAATTCGAAAATGAGATTTCTGGGTCTGCGTTGTTCCTTTGTTAGAGGATAGTTTGCGAAATTACTTTGAACCAAATTTCAAGAGTATAAGTGAAAGTGGAATTTACGCATCTGTTTTGAATTTTGCCCATGTTAGTAACCCCTTTTGGTCAATCAATAACAATGGCGAATAATAAAGTTATATTTTTTTTTGTCAAACTAGGCAAATACAGTTGATAAAATTCTCTGATGAGACATAACAAAAATCTCACCTGAAGATATTTCTTGAAAGAGTCCTGGTTGAGGTGTCTCGCAGATAGTTTAAAACTTTAAATTATTATACTATGAGTTAAATTCGCACCATAATAAATAATCATACTTTTCGATGCAATTTATGCGTGAGACTATATTAAAAGTTGGATTCCTCTTTAATAAAAGTTTAACGATAAAAAACATTAATTCCGACAATAATACAAAATAAAATTCTTATTATGGTCTTAAAGTTTATAGATAAATCAAAAGGTCATGAACTATTCTTAAAATTAATATTAAAGCTCTTCCTAGAAAAAGCGAAACTAATTAATCGGAACTGATATTTACCAAATAATCACACTATCAAATTAATTTCATAGTATAACATTAATTTCCTAGTAACACCTGGGAATATGGCGTCACTTAGAAATCCTTCTTGGAATATGGCGTCACTTCCTCTGCTGTTAATAATAGTAAACTACATTGTAAAGTTTAGTAGATTTAACTAAACCATTTTTCTCTTCTCTCTTTTTTCCTTCCTCTTTTATTTCTCCTTGCACATATAACCATGTTGTGGGCTCTTACTCCTTCTTTCGTTAATACATCCGCTATCTGCGCTTTTGTGTTTATCCATGCTATTTATTTCATTTCTATAATTTCTTTAATAACAGCGATATCTATTCTCAATCTTTTATTCGTCACTCCTGAAGTGGAATAAATCGCTTTACTCAGGGTTTTGCTATCAGTCTTTATTTCTATCGGTACATTTTCCCTTGTAATTTCTTTCCAGATGTTTTTTCAAATAAATAGTTGTCTCAGCTCCTTCAATTAATGCTAACGTTTCTGCTTCTATTGTTGATCTCTCCACCCTCTTGGCAACTCCCGACTTCCAAAAAATTGGACACTTTTTGTTATTTTCATCCATAGGCAAGTGGGGGGGGGAAATGGATTGAAAAATGTCATTTTTTCCAAACCCTATCAGCCAAGGGTTGACGGCATATATTGACAATATTTACAAATTACATTTACCTCTTAAAATATATATGTTAATATTGAAATTATGATCATATTTCAAAACAAAAGCTGAAGTCCTCAGTTCATAAAAGTCTTCAAATACTTTGATTTTCTCTTCAAATTCCTTAATTATACGCAAGGGCAAGCATCGGCAACGTATGAAGTAAGAAAAGAGAAAAAGTTGGTGAATTCTCTTCCGAGAATCTGCTCTCCAAGGAAACTGCAAGAACTCAGGAATGGTATTATATAGTCCCCATCCAATATTCTCATAGTGGTAGCAGGAAGATTCGAGCAATGTTTCTGGCGATCCACCACTCTTTGTGGCTGAAAATCAACCATAAGATTTTCAGCTATCTACTTTATCCTCGCATAAATTTCTTTTATCGTATCTTTGCTGTTTGAGCGGTGATCTTTCACAAGGGAAAGAATTTCTTCACATGGTTCAAGCATTGAAGAAGGTCTAATTAAACTCTTCGACTGTAGATTATTCACGACTGCTTCCAACAAATCCGAATATTTGTCTATAATGCAGGTTGAAATAAGAAAAACAGGTTTTGTGACAGCACAAACAGCTGAAATGCATTTTTTCTTGTAGCAACATTACCTACCTTTGCCAAGTTTTCTAGACCCTGCACTATATCCATAAAATGTGTCATTAATATTGAAATACTGTGGTATTTTTCAGACCATCGAGTCTCGCAAAACGTTGGAATACTGCGCATATATTTTCTTCTCAAAACGGATTCACGAAAGAAATTGATAATGTCTTTAAGAGTGGATACAGTATTGAGGATTTCGGATACAAAGTTCAGATCGTTTACTACAAGATTCAGTCGATAACTTGCACAATGAGAATATAAAGCTTTTTGTATTATTCTCTGTACTCCTCCTTCTTTCCCTGCCATAGCTGAGCAGCCATCGTAACCTTGTCCTTGGATCTAGGTCATTCTTGTCAAGAAAACAATCAATAGCACTTAATTGCTATGATTTTTGCATCCATGGCTTCCAATAATGCAGATCCAATGAATTCTTCATGAGCGCACATTTCCGTCTCATCAAAAAATTATTTAAAGATTTTCAGAGCGTTATTATTATTTTTATTCTAAATATAAACTTAAAATATAATCAGATCTGCAAAAAAAAAAAAAACATAATTTGTTGATACCATTTTTTTTTTACATTAAATGTTTGTAGTTATAATACAGTTTTTCTACTTTGGACTGGTGAATTCTCCACAATTACCTCGTAAAGTTTTAAAATCATTTTACTTTTATCTGTAAGGCTGGGCTTTATGGCCTAGGCCTTCCATTTTTCCCTGGTGGCGAAGAACGCGGTCTTCTTGGATAAGGAGCCATCGCGGTGTGAAGATGGCGGTTAGGCCACCACCCTTCTAGGTTGGAAGAAGAGTGGCAGTGTTGCAGGTGTCCGGGATAGAGTTTTGAGTCTTTTGACTGAACCTGCACCCAAAGGGGTGAAGAGGGGGGGGGATGGGAGTTTTGCTGCACAGTCTCTTGCGTTCGGTTCTACAGAGGAATGAGAGGATATAAGCTGCGCTTCCAGAGGCCCGAGTGTAGCCCATGTGCAAAATCGACTCGGAAACGCTTCGAATTGAAAAAAATTACATTAACCAATCAGAGAACAGGAAATTTGAGTACCTGGAAACGGCCGAGCGCGCCCGTCGGATCAGCTGACAATTGTAAACAATACTTTTAATTCTATTATACTTATATGTATCTATTTTATGAAATTATACGATATATTTAGTATCCTTAATATAAAAGTTAACTAAAATATTAAAAAACTTTTGGCAAGCCATTTCCGACACATGTTTTGTAAAGAATTTTGTTTGTAAACAAAGTATCCTTCCGCAGCCCGCCCGTTTATTAATTCCCGAAATCGAGGATTTAACAACGGCGCCTGACTGTGACGTTTACGTGACGTAGAAGTGCGCAAACAGGCTCTGGAAACGATGCATGTGCGCCTGTGTGCCCGCCCGGCTGCAATCGGGCTTTTGGAAACGCAGCTATAAACATAGCAAAGATTAGTATTAATACACTATGATCATAGTGTATTAAGCCGTTTTCGATTTTGCACTTTTCCTAGCGAAATTTAGGAAAATGCTAAAGTTGCGTTCCATTTTGTCAAATTTAGCACAAATTTAGGAAAATGCTAACCAAACGTTAGGAATTTCCTAAATTCTGTAAGGTTGCTATTTCTATTTTAATAAATATTCAGTCAGTATGTTTTAAAAATAAACCCATTAGGGTGGCGAAGAGAAAACCTGTTTGGTGGAATAGAGAGATAAGAGAGAAAATTAATGAAAAGCGTAGATGTTTTAAAATATTCAAGGGTAGTAATAGGGAAGATGAGGTAATAGTCCGTTTGAGGGTAATGTATCAACATCGATATTTTAGAAAAGAAAATCGATTTTATATATTTTTAGGAGAGGCATTTTTTAAGCCGTTTTCGTTTTAGCATTTTGTCTTACGCTCGATAAGACAAATTCTTACGCATTTTAAGAACGGTTTCGTGCCAAAACGACCGCGAATGAATTCTTATTCTTATAAACTTGTTTACAAACATTACAAAAATCATTATCAGTGTTTGAATGATGTCTCGGGTTAGATATCTCTCTCTCTCTCTCTCTCTCAAAAACTCTCTTCTCTCTATAAATATATATATATATATATATATATATATATATATATATATATATATATATATATATATATATATATATATATATATATATGGAGAAAACAGTTATGACCTTTTGAACGGTACTTGTTAGCCCAAAAAAAATAGTACAGGTTATCTACCATAAAAGACTTTCACAGATTTGATGATTCAAATATATATAGGACCTGCTTTTTACGACTCCGCCGTTTTTTTTTTTTTTTTAACTAAAGTAATACCAAAGGGTAAACTGCAAAGATGGCAGGAGCCGGGGCTCTCGGCCCTCCGGGGAACGACAGGGTAGGACCATTCTTCGGGGAGGGTCTCCGGAACCCCGTTTCTTGGTATTTGGGTATCGCGGGGTTCCTCCGCCCCGCCACGGGGGTGCGGAAATCGTCCTTCTGCTCCCCGTCGGCCTGACTCTATTCGCCGTAATACCTTAACAAAAAAAAAATATATATATATATATATATATATATATATATATATATATATATATATATATATATATATATAGTATATATATATATATATATATATATATATATATATATATATATATATATATATATATATATATATATATATATTAGTGATGGACCGATGTCAAAATTTGACTGTTTGTGGATGCGGATCTTAAAGATGGATGAGGATGTGGATGTGGATGTGGATGTGAATAAAGTAGATGAGGATGCGGATGCGGATGGTTACCCTTTGAAGTTTGAATATATTTGACTATATATTATATATATATATATATATATATATATATATATATATATATATATATATATATATATATATATATATATATATATATATATATATATATATATATATATATATATATATATATATAAATATATATATATATATATATATATATATATATATATATATATATATATATATATATATATATATATATATATATATATATATATATATATATATATATATATATATATATATATATATATATTAGTGATGGACATGACATGATATGATTATCTATATATCTTACATCTTACATTCTCTCACAGTCAGGTTTACGAGCCTGTCAGTGGGGCCAACCTCCGCTTCCATCTTGTTCTATCCATCACGATCCCATCCGCCATCAGCTCATCCATTGCAGGCATCTGGTGTTTCCTCAATGAATCCTCTACTGTGTCTCTCCACCTCTTCCACGGTCTTCCCCTCGGTCTCACTCCCTCCGGTTTCCACCTCCGCCTCCTGCTGGCAACTCTCTCTCTCTCCCTGCATCCTCTCCAGGTATCCCCACCATGTCAGTCTGGCTAAGTCCACTTTATTCATCATGGGTTTCACACCCACGTTCTCCCTCACTGTCTCGTTTCACTTCTTCTCGTCTTTCCAATCACTGTCCACAACATTCATTTCCGCTGTCTGAATTCTATCATGCTCCATGTCTCCGCCCCATACAACAGTATGGGCGTCAACACTCCAACGTATATTTCTCTCTTCACCTCTTTGTTCATATATTTATCTTTCAAGATGGGGTATACTGCCCTCCCGCCATACTGCTCAATCCTACTGGTAATTTCCTGCACACCCCCCTTTCTCTTCCAAGTGCTTCCTAGATATTTATATCTATCCATCATTTTTAATCTCTACCGTCTACCTCCACTATCAACCCCTCCTCCTCCCTTGCTTACTACCAATGTTTCTGTTTTCTCCACATTCATATTCAATCCTGTTTCAACTTTTCTGCAAAACACAGCACCATTTGCTTCAACCTTTCACCATCTCCACTCCAATCATCTGTATATGCCATGATTCTCCCCGTCAATCTCTTCTAAACTCTCTTTACACCTTTTATGACCGTGTCCGGACGCCATAAACAGTATCGGCGACAGCACACCACCTTGCCTTACCCAGTTTTTACCTCAAACCATTCTCCCTCGTTTTTATCCTGTTTTACCTTACTTAGTGCGTCCACGTATGTAATTTCTTACTGCTCATCTGCCTCCAACTTCATAACCCCTCCGGAACTCTCCACAGCTTCTTTCTGGGAACAGAATCAAATGCTAAGTCTGCTGTGATGATATATGCCTTCTTATTGTATTCCCATGTCTTTTCCTATCATTCTAAATGCAAACATTAAATATGTAGTACTTCTACCTATGCCCATACTGCTCTTCACCCAATCTTGCCTTTATTTTTATTTTAATTTTCTTCTAATATTCTTTCTCATATAACTTCGCCATGTGATCCATTTGTGAGGATTCCTCTATACTTTTTACAATTTCCTGCGTCCCCCTTACCTTTTATAAATGGGAACTATATTGACCTTCCCCAACCTTCCGGGACTCTACTCTCCACCCAACCTGTCCAGAAATCTCAGCATCAAGGCTTTCAGCCCTCTCCTCCCTCCCTCAGCAACTCAATATTTATCCTATTTTTCCGCTTTTCATTTTCCTTAACGCCTCACCCTCCGTTATACACCTCTCTTCTCCCCTCCCACGTTTCTCTCTCCTCCTCATCTCTCCCCTCTTCCAACTACACTCACATTCAACCTATCAAAATACTCTATCCACCTTTTGTTTTTTTCCTCCGGGCTTACCATTGTTTTTCCATTTTTGTCTTTGATATTACATACTATACTCTTCGCTCCTCTATACGTTCTTGCTAATCTAAAAATCTTTTTGCTTTCCTTCATATCATCTAATAGTTCCTTTGCTAGCTTCTAAGCCACCCCTACTTTGCCTCATTTTCACTCTCTCCGTTTCCTATTTCTTAAGCCTCCACGTAAAGATTGGCATCTATAGTTGAGTCTTTATATATATATATATATATATATATATATATATATATATATATATATATATATATATATATAGTATATATATATATATATATATATATATATATATATATATATATATATATATATATATATATATATATATATATATATATATATATATATATATATAATATTATATAGTAATATATATATATATATATATATATATATATATATATATATATATATATATATATATATATATATATATATATATATATATATATATATATATATATATATATATATATATATATATATATAGGCCCCCTATATATATATATATACTGAAATCGAAATTCAAAATTACAATTATTCCCATAAATCTCCCATGATAAAGATGACAATGATTTTATATGCATTTAAATAACAATATCTGGCAAGATCCTATTTTTCAGCAGATTACGTGGATGTAGGTGAGGATGTGGATGCGGATGTGGGATGCGGATGTCAATTTAGGTGCGGATGTTCCAAATGCGGATGCGGATGTCATGTCCATCACTAATATATATATATATATATATATATATATATAGTATATATATATATATATATATATATATATATATATATATAGTTGTTATATATATATATATATATATAGTATATATATAGTATATAGTATATATATATATATATATATATATATATATATATATATATATATATATATATATATATATATATATATATATATATATATATATATATATATATATAACTTAAATAAACAACTATAAAATCTATTTATGTTCCATAGAGATATATACTATTTTTTTGGGTAACTATTACCGTAAAAAAGGTCCATCGACAAAACAAAAATTACCTTTAATTCTCGTGGATTTGCAATGACGTCGAAACACTTATAATTAAAAACTTATAACAATCTTCTAATTGAATAAATTATCTTACACTTATTTTTATAACAGTGTTTTTATTTGTATTAACTTTTATTTGCAAATACGCTAATAATTTTATATCATTTTCATTTAATAAAACTGCATTTTTGAGATTAAAACGAAACACAACCTAACGAACCAAGTTTAAGGGAACAACTGAAAAAAGATATGAGTCTACATTGGGTAAAAAGTCTAAAAATTACTCCGCGTCATAAAGTAAACACATGAATATTGTATTATTATTTTTTTAATTATAACTTCAAAATTTAATTTCCCTATGATTTCTATATTATATTTTATATGTAGTTTAATTTATAATAAGTTAAAATTAAAAATTAATTTTGAATAAAAAGGTCAAAGGTTAAACTTGTCCTATATATCATTCCAAGTGTATATATGAGTATATATAAATATATATAAATATATATATATATATATATATATATAGTATATATATATATATATATATATATATATATAGTATATATATATATATATATATATAGATATATATATATATATATATATATATATATATATATATATATCTGTTAAAAAAATTTGAAAAGTATCATTGTAACAGATCTTTTCATCAAAATTAGCAAAAGCTGGTACCAGCCATTTTGTCTGGGTACATTTCAAAATGCTAATTTAAATCAGCCTGTCACTGTGTAACATTACTACTGTATTTTAATATATTTTATGATAATTAAAACTCAGAATATCAGGCAAATATTTGACATACTACTAATTCGAAACGTGAATGAATTGTCCTATTGTAACCAAATAAAAATAAAAGAAAAAAATTTCACGATTTTTGCTTTCTGAATTTCACTTTGTTTATATTTTTCTGTAAAGAATAGAATTTTCGGTAAGACAGCACAGCAATTATAATTATTCAAAATTCAGCTGTTTGGTGAGAATATTTCAAAATTTTCTTAAAATTTGACAAACGAACGATTTTTTGGAGAACGTTCTTATTTTTCGTAAGAATTCATAAGAAATATAAAAACGAAAACGGCTTTATACAGATTTGTCTGAATGCATGCAATCGATATTAAAAATAAATAAAAAACAAAAGTAATTTATCCTAACACATTTACACCTAAATGTAAAGTGTTATTTCTCTTTTTTTTCTATATATATATATATATATATATATATATATATATATATATATATTATTTATATATATATATATATATATATATAACGCGAAAGCGTTTCATGATAAATGCGAAAACGGTTAAACACCCAAATTGACCGAACGAAGTACAAC
>JABUQX010114691.1:0-25000 GCA_015478945.1 Trachelipus rathkii
ACACCGAGTTACTTATAACTCTAACAAAATTTCCAACTACGACAAACTATTTTTATATATATTTCCTCTTCTTGCTTTTTTATATATATTTTCTCTTCTTGATAATGGTTTCCACTAAAGATACGAGTCCACCTCTTTAAACTTAAAACCAAATTATTGAGTGATGTTAGTTTTTTCGGATTCTTAAATAGTTTGCTATGTTAGGTAATATAAAGTCCAACACATTGATCGAGTCAATTATAATATATGATTTCAACATTTGCTGTAATTCTTCCAAACAGTTTACTTAAATGCCTGCAAATCTTCTCTTGTTAAATCCACCTTAATTCAACTTCCACAATGAGCTACTGTATAACTCTAACAAAAATTCCAACTACAACAAACTATTTTTGTATATATTTCTCTTTGTAATATAATATATATATTATAAATATAAAATATAAATATAATATATATCATAAAAAAATAATTATATACTATATATATATTATTATATATATATCTATATATTGGTTCAAATAACTACTTTTCTGGGCGTTTTATATATACTATTATTATATTAATATCTAATATATATTATATTATATATACTATAATATATATATATATATATATATATTATATATATTATACTTATAGATATACTATAATGATTAAGATATAATATATGTATTAATAAATATGTATTATATTATATATATATTACACATTCACACATCCATATTATTTATATGAAATAATATATATATATATTATAATATATATATATCTATTATTACTTTAATAAAAGGATGATATAAAAATAATCTAAGCTATCATTTATAGATAGCAGTTTCAAACTAAAAAAGATGTAATTTTATATATATATAATATATATATATATATATATATATTATAGTAATATTATTCTTCACTCTCTTTAACTGCAAAATGAATTGATAATTTCGCTACGCTTATATTGTTAAGTATAATAAGGAATCTCATTAAAGTCAGCTCTGTTATTTTCACTCACCATTGAAAAAAATAAATCAACTCAAACTAAAACCTAAGAATAAAAAAAAACTATTTCTTGTGTGTACTTTGTGAGTGAAATACATGCTAAAATCCTTAACGATTCAAATATAACTGTGTAATCAAATTCATTTATAAAATTTGTAGCATTTTTAATAGATATCGAACGGATAGAATGGCTTTACTAGATTGGTAAGTATTAATCTATAGTCTTCACCCACTGTACCACCTCGCTACCTAGATCGCATCTGGTTTTGAAAAAGTCATCCAATAGAGCAACACACCCACGCAAATTGCCTTATGTTTTCTTCTTTTATGTTCATTTTATCGCAATTATTTATAACTCTAACAATGCGGCACTCGTTCAAATTCGACTTTACATTAACAATAAAAAGCAGAAGTTCTGTTGCAACTTCTAAAATGCCTGATGAAATATTTTCAGCGATTATTGCGCAAAACATTTTCACAACAAATATCACAGTTTTAGTATGATTAAGGCAATTGCTGTTACTAATGATGGAGACTGCAATGTAGTACATTAGATAAGTGAAAGGGACTAAGTTTTAAAATAATAAGAAATTAAACTTTCTTCAATATTTTATTTCTTTAAAAAACATCAACAACCACAGAATATCTCACGATGGTTTTGTAATAACACCGATATACCAGGACTTTAAATAAACTATTGCGCTTGAACATATGTTATAAGGTTCGTAATTATACCTTGATACAGTACGCAAACTAATATTATACATACTGAATGGGACGGTGACCAAAAGATATTATCCTCTAGGATGTGGGTCCTACAAATTTGAATACTAACGACAAAAACCATAAAAATTTTCGCAGCCTCAGTCGACAAGCGTAGTAATATTGCAAAAATAGGAGCCCGCGGCGGTTCATCGCGGCTGTTACCGCCGAAGGTTACAACTCGTCGTCATTCCGGACCACGTTCTCTGGCGTATTAAAGTGTTTTCTTTTTTTACTAGTGGTCTATCATATTTTAATAAATACTTACCTCTGAGGAATAATTATATAATTTACATCAGAAAGTAGATATAATTAATATCATAGATTTATAGTAGATGCACGTGAAGCAAAACGCCAGTTGACGCGCTTATGGTGGCGAAGTCATACTCCCGCAGCTCTTGCGTTTTTGGCTTCACGTGATTACTATTATCTAGTGAATTATTAACTTATCCTACTCTAGTGAAATTAATAATTATTCCTCAATGTAAGTATTTATTATAAATGGACTGATATACACGTTAGTGCTTAATCAAAGTTATATCGAACATCTTCTTTTTACATTCAAATCAGATTTAACTTGTGGCATTATCGCGTGTAATTTTTGAATTTATGGCGGCTTGTTTCGGCCCCGGTCGGCTGCGGCGCTTTTGCGTTTTGCCTTCACCGTGAATCTACTTACTCTAGTGAATTACATTATTATCTCCTGCTAGTGAAATTAATAATTATTCCTCAATGTAAGTATTTATTATAAATATGATATACACTTAGTAAAAATAAACACTTTTAATACAAATCAGATAACTTGTGCACCGCTTAACAGGTAAAATGACTATGATTTTAAAATGAGTTTGGGTCTAAAAAGATAATAAAACACACCTGGTCAAATACAAGTTTTTAAAGAACAAGCTTAATTTTCAAAAGACGATAAAATAACTTCTCGACGCAACTCACATACGAGGTCATTGAGGATACAGGATTACTCCGACCATCACAAGTAAGGAAAGCTTTCGGCTTCTACCTGCTTAAAGGATCTACGCGATCAGCATGTTTCCAGTTTTGAAATGATATTTCGATAAAATACATAGATAATAACATGATTCTTGTCGCTATACTTGGAATTACCTTTTGACCTGGTATTAGGCTTTAAATCAGCCATGGATACAAAAAGGGCTTATCCTAAATTTAGACCTAAATTTGGGATAAACGAGTTATTGCACACATTTTACAGAAAAAGGTAGTTTGAATATACTTTTGGCTCCTGGAATTAGGCCTAACTCGACCGCGGGATACACAAAAGGATTACTCCTAAATTTAGGCCTAAAGTAAGTATTGCACACACATTTACAGAGAGAGGCGTTTTCGTATCTTGTAAGGGAGCTGAGACTCGGGTTTGCTTGTGTTTTCTACGTGATGGATTGTCAATGTACATAGATATAATAATCTAATAAAGAAATGCCGAATTATTTGATTAGTTTTTGTTAACATCGAGGCGAAAATATAAATTGTCAGTGAATAATTGTTATTTTAAATAAAACTTATAGAATGATTTTAATAAATTACATGTTATGTTAGCAGAGAAGAACTTATTTTGTTATTTTTTATACTTTTCTGGCTAAGATGAATGTAAAGCGTAAGTCATAGAACAAACGTGGCAATAGCTTTGGTGTAAGAGGGGGTGGCTAGGGCTGGCCTTACTGATTTACTGATTTATTGCTTTAAGGTACGTAAAATTCATGTTTTTTTAATAAATTTTCCATAAATTTTAGTAAAATTTGTATGTGACCTGATACTGATAAAATTAAAATAAACAAAAAGCATTATATAACAGTTAATAATAAATTCTTTGTTCACAGATAATGATTGATTTATTATCGAAGTTTTATCGAATTTCCGAAATAATGTTTAGGTTATTATTTGAGTGAGGTAATATAAATGCTACGTGTTTTTAAATTAAAACTAAAATGGTTTAATAACTTTACGTTATGGTGTGTAAGTGAGTGGGCGTGTGTGTGTGTGGTGTGGTATGTGTGTGTGTGTGGTGGTGTGTATGTGTGTCCAAATAATATAACAATAGGCATGAAGTAAAAAGCACTAAGGTATAAGATAATAAATAAAATGTTTTAATAATTATACGCTTATATGTATAAGTGTGATGTCTGTGTGTGTGTGTTGTGTGTGTGTGTATGTGGTGTGTGTGTGTGTATAGGCTATGGAAGTATAACACTAAGTAAAATAATAAAATAATATAATAAATAATAATAAAGTAAAATAATAAAAATAATAAAAAGAATAAAAGAAAACATAATGTTAATAATATATGAGTTAAGCAGTAAAGCTGAGTTAAAGCAAGTAAAACATGAGTTAACGCAGTAAAACATGAGTTAAGGCATAACAGTAAAACAAAAGCATACTCTCCCCTGCTTGGTAACAATTCTATTGATTTACTGATTTCTGCTTAAGGTATGTAATGTTAATAATATGTGAGTTAAAGGCAGTAAAACATATAGTTAAAGCAGTAAAACATGGTTTAAAGCAGTAAATCATGAGTTAAATCAGTAAAGCAGTAAAACAAAAGCATACTAATGACGCCTTAGGTGTTAAGGGTAGGAGGGTAGTTGGATTTACTGATTTACTGCTTCTAGGTATGTCATGTTAATAAATATGTGAGGTAAAGCAGTAAAAACATATGAGTTACAGCAGTAAAACATGAGTTTAAGCAGTAAAACTGAGTTAAAACAGTAAAGCAGTCAAAACAAAAGCATATTCTAATCCCTCCTAGGGTGTTAGGTAACACGCTTTAATTGATTTACTCGGATTTACGCTTTTAGGTATGTAATTGTTAATGCTTTTTAAATAAAATTTCGTACAAATTGTAAGTCTAATAAAATGTTTTTATATCAGACACTCTGGTTTTTTCTTCGTACATACAATTTCGTAAAAATTCTTCATTATTTATATTGGTTATAACTTCTTAATAATTTCTAATTTTAATGTTATTGGTCAGCTTTTCCTGGTTTTAGAGTGTAACTACATGGCCTCAGTACTCGACTCATCAATTGTGATTAGTCGCTGATGGAGCTTGTACCCCCAAAGCGCTACCTCTGGCTACGTTTCCTTGATACATGCCTCATTTTTATTTTAAGTAAAAGACGGTGTATATATATATATATATATAATAATATATATATATATATATATATATATTATCTAATATATATTATATATATATAATAAATAGTATATATATTATATATAATATATATCTATAATATATATGTGTGTGTGTAGGTGTAGGTGTCAGGTGTGAGCTACGGCTTGTATGTGTGTATAAGGTGGGTGTATGTGTCTAGGTATGTGTGGTTTTGTGTGTGTGTAGGCGATAGGTGGTGAGCATAGTGGCCTATGGGTAAGGTGTGGTGTGTATAAAAAGCCTAGCGTAACTGTGTGTGCGTGTGTGTGTATAAATAGCCTAGCGGGCGGGCGTGTGTGCATAAGTGTCATACTGTTGTGGCGTCGGGTAGTATGGTTGTGAGCTAGGGTTTGGTGTATGTAATCCATGGCAGGGTCGTGTAAGGGTGGGTGTGGGTGGTATGTAGGAGACGGGTGTATGTGTTGACATGTGGTTGTGTGTAGGTGCAGATGTGAGTGTAAGTGTCCATGGGTGGGTGTAAGTGTGTGTGTGTATAAATAGCCTAGCGGGTGTGTGTGTGTCGTGTGTGTGTGTGTGTATAATATCGTATGGGTGTGTGTGTGTGTGGTGTGTGTGTGTGTGTGTGTGTGTGAGTGTTGCAAGTATGTTTCTATGTATGAGTGTGTTATGGATGAAGCGATTTTACTCTCTCGTCTTCTCGTTGTTTATATATATATATTATATATATCTATATATATATAATTATTATTATATATATATAATATATACTTATATATAGTTATATATATATATATATATATATATATATATATATATATATATATATATATATATATATATATATATATATATATATATATATATAAAATAAAATATTTATATAAATTATTGACATTAATATAAAATGATGAAATTGAGATGCTCCTTTTTCTAATAAACTTTTAATATGGAAATAGCTAATTCCAGATTTATGCTATGTATAAGATCTTTTTTATATATAAGTAACAATTGTTCAGATTTAAAGGGCATTCAGACGGAGCCCAATCTGTTAAGTCCAATACATTTGCCAGAGTGGTTACGGGTCGAGTTCCAGTTCGGTTAGTGACTGTTATTGGTCACTTTTTAAATCCGCAATTTAATGTTATTCCTTGCGGATAGGATGATTCGCATCAGAAGATAGAAGATGTTATGCGCAAGCGCATGTGCATATACATGTATGCGCAAACGTCTGTGCATATACAATGGCTAAGTAGTAGTATAAAATGACATGTGGTGACCATTCCTTAAAGAGGGCCCAAGGGGTTCAGGATACCTGTGAAACCTTCCAGAAGAGCATCAGAGCAGCCCATACCAATATATAATATATCTATAATGTATATAATATATATATATATATATATATTATAATATATATATATATATATATATAGTGAAAAGCAAATTTGAAAATAGATTCAATGAAAACTATGGTATAGGGGATTGGGAAGACCTCCTTGGAGAGCACAGACAGTTAAAGTAGTTACGGTGAGTGGAATGGGTATAGAGACACGGTGAATGAAACGGGGTAGGAGGGATGGACTGGGATGATGAGGGTGTGTGTGTGTGTGTCGTGTGTGTGTATAAGGGGGTGAGTGTTATGTGTCTATGGATGCATTCGTGGTTATTAAAATACATTCATGATCCTATGTGAAATAAACGGAAATGCGAAACCGCGGAAAAAAAACTTATCCAGCTGGTGGGTTGGCAGAGCGGTGCGGTGCGGTGCGTTGCTGGGAGCGGTTCGGCGTGGTTCGGCGGGGCCTTGCGGTAAGCGAAAACGCGTTGGTGACTCGAAAGCCCTCCCCCTACTTTAAAGGGGGGAGGGGAAATCGCGAAAATATCTTCACTCATTCAAAAAAATTATAAAAATACAAATAAACTAAAGGCACTAAAAACCTCGCCATGAAAGTACTGAGTATTAAAAAATATATATTCTCATTCGCAATTGTGCTCATCGCTGGTCATGTGGTTTCTCACCCCACACTTTTCCTCCCTATACTACTAACCTACTCTGGGAGGGGAAGTTCAACACTCTAACCCTTCGAACCTCCAGGATGGCTGTAAGCCCCCCCCCCCTAACTTGTTTAGAATTGTTTAGACTTAAGGAAAGGACACCCTTTCTGAGGAGTGGATATCATTTTTCTTCCGGCGAAGTTTAGACTAAAAGATTTTCTGCTTTTTGTCTTTTTAAAGAACTCTTTAGACGAATTTTGTGAAGTCACTTTATTTTTTTGGAATTTTAATTTTTTGGATTTCACATTATTATTTATTCCCCATAATTGATTCTGCATATAATAATCACTAATATTAATAATAATGATGATTATAATTATTATTATTATTATTATTATTATTTATAAATAAATATTATTATTATTTAAATAATTATTATATTATTTTTATTTTTATGTAAGTATTTGTGATGAAATAATATTTATAATAATTATATTATTATATAATATTATTATTATGATATTATTATATTATTAATTCCATTATGATTATTATTATTATTATTATTATTATTATTATTATTATTATTATTATTATTATTATTATTATTATTATTATTATTATTATTATTATTATTATTATTATTATAATTATTATTATTATTTATATAATAGTATATATTATTATTATTATTAATTATTATTATTATTATTATTACTATTATGATTTATTATTATTATTATATATTATTATTATATATTATGTATTATTATTATTAATTATTATTATTATTTATTTTTATTATATTATTTTATTATTATTATTTATTATTAGTAGCAGTGCAGTTCTCAGTTAGAATAGTAGTTAGTAGTAGTGTATAGTAGAAAGTAAGCTGAAGTAGTAGTACAGCTAGTAGTAGATTATTTGGTAGTTACATGGTTATTATTCAAGATTCACACCCGAAGGAATAGTATAAGCATTGCTAACGTCATATTATATTATATTGATTATTTATTATTATTATTTATTATTATTATTAGGAATTATTATTATTATTATTATTATTATTATTATTATTATTATTATTATTATTATTAATTATATTATTAATATTATTATTATTATTATTTAAGGCATTATTATATTGAGCCTTATTTATAATTATAATTATAATTATAATTATTAAGGGTGTCGTGCATAATTATTAATTATAATCTATATTTATAATTATAATATTATTTTATTGATTATTATATATGTCATTATTTTTTCCTGTTATTATTTTATATAGTTATTATATTATTATTATTATTGATATTGATTATTATTATTATTATTATTATTTTTGTTATTTATTGTATTATTTATTATATAGTGAGGATGTATTGTAATAATTAGGTTTTTATTGATATTATTATTATTATAGCTGTAGACTACTTATTATTATGATATTATTATTATCTATTATTATTATTATTAGTTCTCATATTATTATTATTATTATTTACTCTACGGCTATCAGGACAATCAGAGTAATCATTGCTTTTGAACTTCAGGGAGGGATCTTAATGTCCTTCTCTCAAATAACCGTCGACATGGAGTAAAACTCTTGTAAATTCAGCCGCATCTGTATCTTCATTCCTTTTGGTGTCGTTCGATTGTTATTCAGCTCTAGGTCCAAAATTACCCCGAACCTGCTTTTCTGTGACAATTATTATTATTATTATTTATATTATTATTTATTTTATTATTATTTTATTATTATTATTATTATTTACGTATTATTATATTTATTATTATATTATTATATTTATTATTATTATATAGTTAAAAAAAGATAATTAAAATATAATATCTTTAAACTTGAAAGATCCCTCAATTCTTTAGAAAATATAATAATAATAATAAATCAATAATAATAATAGATAATAATAATAATTAATAAATATAATTAATGAATAATGAAAATAATAATAATAATAATAGATAATAATAATAATAATAAGATAATAATAAATAATAATAATTATAATAATTATAATAATTATTATTATTATTATTATCATTGGAATAATTATAATTCGTTATTACGATCATAAGCATTACATTGGCCCAAAAAATATTTCTCTCTCACGTTTTGAAAAATTTTAGTGCGTACTTTCCAACTCTTGTGCATGGATTACTTTACAACTCTTTTGCTTGGATTACTTTACAACTCTTTTGCTGGATTTACTTTACAAACTCTTTTCTTGGATTACTTTACAACTCTTTTTGCTTGGATTTCTTACAAACTCTTTGGGCTTGGACTTACTTTACAACTCTTTGGACTGTAGATTACTTTACAAGCTCTTTTGCTTGGGGAATACTTTACAACTCTTTGCCTTGATTACTTTACAACTTCTTTTGCTTAGATACTTATACAACTCTTTTGCTTAGATTGCTTAACAACTCTTTGCGTTGGATTACTTTAAATTCCTTTTGCTTGGATTACTTAACAACTCTTTTGCTTGCGATTACTTTTACAACTCTTTGTTTTGCGTTGGATTACTTTACAAACTCTTTTGGCTTAGAATTACTTTTACAAACTCTTTTGCTTGGATTATTTTACAAGCTCCTTTTGCTTGGATACTTTACAACTCTTTTTGCTTGGATTACTTTACAACTCTTTTGCTTGGATTACTTTACAACTCTTTTGCTTAGATTACTTTACAACTCTTTTGCTTGGATTACTTTACAACTCTTTTGCTTAGATTACTTTACAACTCTTTTGCTTAGATTGCTTTACAACTCTTTTGCTTGGATTACTTTACAACTCTTTTGCTTGGATTACTTTACAACTCTTTTGCTTGGATTACTTACCAACTCTTTTGTTTGGATTACTTTCCAACTCTTTTGCTTGTATTACTTTCCAACTCTTTTGCTTGGATTACTTTCCAACTCTTTTGCTTGGATTACTTTCCAACTCTTTTGTTTGGATTACTTTACAACTCTTTTGCTTGGATTACTTTCCAACTCTTTTTCTTGGATTACTTTACAACTCTTTTGCTTGGATTACTTTACAACTCTTTTGCTTGGATTACTTACCAACTCTTTTGTTTGGATTACTTTCCAACTCTTTTGCTTGTATTACTTTCCAACTCTTTTGCTTGGATTACTTTCCAACTCTTTTGCTTGGATTACTTTCCAACTCTTTTGTTTGGATTACTTTACAACTCTTTTGCTTGGATTACTTTCCAACTCTTTTGTTTGGATTACTTTCCAACTCTTTTGGTTTGTATTACTTTCCAACTCTTTTGCTTGGATTACTTTCCAACTCTTTTGTTTGGATTACTTTACAAGGTTGTATTACTTTCCAACTCTTTTGCTTGGATTACTTTCCAACTCCTTTGCTTGATATTTACAACTCTTTCGCTTGCGATTACTTTGGCAACTCGTGGCACTTCCCAAGTTCTTTTAAATAAACACGTTGATGTTTCAGGGGATATGGAAAATATGTTCGTAATTATTAGGAATTACTTCTTCCGATTAGTATAGGAACAAAGAGCTTTTAAACTAACTTTGACTTTTTACCACCTTTTATGTAAAAGAGTATAAAACAATTTATTCAAATGTTAGCTAAGGTAGAATAGACGATTATATTTCAAATCAATAATTACCTTTATATTTTCCTTTGCATTAAGTTTAGGGTCCTATTTTAAATGTCATATATTTGATACCCAATTTCGAATCTAAATTTATTAATAAGATAATAGTTAACAGTTCCCTAACCTATCACATATAGTAAATAAAGCTAAATAATATAAATAGAATACAAGTAAAATATAAAATAAATAAATAAGATAAATAATGCACAATACTACTTTTATTGTAAAGACAGTTAGCATCGCAGAGTTTTTAAAATTAGTAGGAATACTACTTTAGTGAGGAGAATGGTGCATCTTCATGAGTATTAATTATTTGATAATACGTCCTTTTCAGGAATATCGATAAAATTTCCATGTCCTTCACAGCATCTTAACAAACGAATTCTGCTAAGAACTGTCTGGCCAACATTTTCTTTCCCCCTAAATGGAGTTTAATAGGATTTATGCCTGACAATGCAAATGACTCTCCATTTGTCATTGGGTTCTTGAACTTTGCTCTTTTTCCTTCTTTTTCTTTCTTTCTGCATAAAATCATCGGTCTCATGACCTATACTGAAAGACAAATAGTTTGCATTAAGAAAGTTTTCGAACCTCTCTCAAATAGGAATGAATACCAAGTCCCTCTTTCTACCTAAAGGTACCTCTCCCTCAATTTAACCAGCATTCCGCTCGCCAACGAATGCTAAGAAATAATTTTCATCCTCCTGCTCTTGGCATTAGTACCGCTCCGGAAAGCATCAGCGCTGGTACGTCCATTATGCATTGAACCGGTTTTTGGGTTAGGTTTTAGCGCAATTTCCAGTATGGTTCACCGGTAAGTAATTTGTTTTTTTTAAAGCCTTCTTGAGATTGTTAGTTATCACTCTATTTCTGATAGATCTGCTTCAAGTCATTTCTGCATTTCAGTGTATTTTTTTTGGTCATATCTGCTCGCAGCCCCGCCGCAGTGGTTAGCACGGCGCGAATCTATGTGGCGCACCCCCGAAAGCATAAAAAATAGATTCCATGACCCTGTATCCTATCACAGCCGCGCAATATATATATATATTTATAGTAGGTATATATTATATATATATATAGTATATATATTATTATATAGTATATATATATATATATATATATATATATATAATACATATATATATGATACATATATATATACGGTTAATATATAAATATATATATATATATATATATATATATATATATAATATGATATATATATATATATACTATATATATAATACTATGATATATATATATATTATATATATATATATATATATAGTATATATATAATAATATTATAATAATATATTATATATATATATAATTACTAAAAAATAAAACATTTAAGATTTCTTCTTCACGCTTGTATCGCTCATCCCAGGTTTGAAAACCACCCGTGGCTAGATGACTGGCATGTCTATGGTTTATATATCAATTAGGTTCCTACGCAATGGCACTGTTAGTTCCAAGAAAGATTGTAAGCTATCTTTCGGTCGGAAACCTTTCTTCAGAAGACTAATTTTCCTGCTCAGGGATGAGTCTATAATTGCCAATAAATTGAAAATATCCCTTTTGCAAAAACTAACACTTAAAACGGTTAATACTATATATATATATAAATATATATATATATACTATATATATATTATATATATATACTATATATATATTATATTATCATATACATATATATATATATTATAGTATATACTATATATATATAATATACACTATATTATTAATTCCTCTATTGAAAACTAGTACCCCCCCTATTAAAAATCGAAGAAAGCTGGATAAAGCGTAATAAATTTTTATCCATCGCCACCACAAAATTTTTACACTGAACAAACAAACTTTGAAGATCAATGTCTCTATTCTCACCATAATAATAATAATATAATAATAATAATAATAATAATAATAAAAAATAATTAATAATCAGTTTATTATTATTATTAATTATTATTATTATTATTATTATTATTATTATTATTATTATTATTATTATTATTATTATTATTATTATTAGTATTATTATTATAATTATTATTAAAATTTGTATTATTATTATAATAATTATTATTATTATTGTTATTATTATTATTATTATAATTATAATTATTATTATTATTTATTATTATTATTATTATTATTATCTATTTTATTCATTATTTTATTTTATTTATTATTATTATTATTTTTATTATTATATTATTATTATATTATTATATTATATTAGTGTATTATTATATTTATTATTCATTATTATTATATTATTATTGATTATATTGTATTATTATTAATTATATTTTTGCGATTATTAAAATTATAATTTCACAATTATAATTATAATTTTTAATTATATTATTATAATAATAATTTTTTTAATAATAATTATGATTGATGTAATATTATATATTTTATGTTATTTATATTATTATTATTATTATTATTATTAAAATATATTATTATTATTAATATTATATTCTTCTTATTATAAGATTAATTTACTCTTTTTCAATGATTATGAGTACTCTTTTTATTACTCTTTTTTCATATTTAAGTGATTTTGTGTGGTAGGATAGTAGAAGTAGTGAGTAGTAGTATTAGTAGTAGTAGTAGTAGTAGTAGTAGTATTTCTTACCGTTTTCCTTTTGAAGGTTTCTTTTTTTTGTGAACTAACCTATTTGAAATCTGCCAAAAGATATTTAAGACGATTAACAGATAATAGAAAAAAGAATATTTAGTATATTTCATACTTTGACTTAATGACGACAGCGTAGAACAAATGAGATGATATAAAAAAAAAAAAAAAAAAAAAAAAAAAAAAAAAAAAAAATAAAAAAAACTCTTAGTATAAATAAGGAAATATGTTTTTTTTGCAAATCTTCTTACAGCTTTATTAAACCCTATCGATGACAAGATTGATTGGTAAATAGCTTGAAAAAACGTTGTATCAATATTCGTATCTCTTCACACCACTTATAAGATATATTTATATACGTTAGTATAGTCACTATAAGTGAATAAAGTGTTTGTAAATGGTGTAGTTTAAAAATTTTGGAAAAAAATCTTGAGTTAGGTTTGTTATTTAAGTAAATGAATGTTAATAAATACCATGTTTTGTTTATAAACGTTATCTTCTTTCGACCAAGTGTCTGTTTTTCCAAATTGACGCGGCGATTGTCAATCTGACAAATGGTCGCAACGATAGCTGTGGAAACCTTTTATATATATTATATATATATATATATATAGTATATATTATATATATATATATATATAATATTATATATATATAAATATATATATATATATATATATATAACTATATAGATATATATATACTAGTATATATATATATATATATATATATATATAATAATAATATATATATATATTATTAGGTATATTTAGGGATGTGCCGAATATTCCGTAAGTATTTCGTTATTCGGCCTATTCGGCCAAAATACCGAATTTTCCGGTATTCGGCTTTTTGCCGAAACTATTCGGCCCGAATATTGAGCTTTTATAAACAATAAAATACGTCAACATAAGGGAAAGGTATTTCAATTTAAAATTGAAATGTTTAGAAACTTATTTTTTCAAAAAAAAATAAAATATAGCCAAATTTTGTAAGCCAGTATGGCGAAAATCTTTGTCATTTGTCCAGATCCTATAAGGGCCTTTGGACATTTTTTCAATATTCTAAAAATAGAATCATTTAGTGATTACGGATAATCGACCAAACATGGTAGCTGGTTATAAGGAAGAGGTTGGCTTGCTTCAATTTTTCATGGTGTTTATTTCACATGTTGCAACTATGGCATTCCACGATTCAATATTATTGTCAGAAGGTTCTTGTTAAAGATGATTTTTATTTACTTGCAGAAGCATATCCTCTTCATTTTTAAACCATCAGGCAACCCCCGGCAGCTTTGCAAAGCTGTAAGACTTTACAGATCAGACTGCAATGTCAACAGCATAAATTAAGTTCAAGGACGTTTCTACACGCTGGGAACAGGAACTTATGATCATGCTTAAAGATTTGTGTTGAACCAAAAAGTTCCCCTTCCGATATACGCTGCTGAATGTAATCAGAAAAGATCCTTAAAAATTCATGGGCAAAATTATTCCATTTACTTGAGCCATTGACAACATCACTAAAACAAACATTAAAACGTGAAGTAACAGTCGCCCAAGTGGTCCCTTCCATTTTAGCAATTAAATCTATTTTAAATTAAGGCAATTAAAAGCAAAAGCTGCAGTGGAATAATTACATAATTACACTCGTTCAAGAGCTTAAGAAATCAGTAGGAAAAAAGACTTTCTAAGTTTTCTATTGTGATAAATCTTTGTGTGTAGCTGCTTTCTTATAGATCTGCGATTCAAGCTAATTTCAACATGAATCAGAGATGAATCAAGTAAAAAATATGGTCGTTGAGGCTGGAAAGAAATGCAGACGGCTAGGCGATGAAAATTTTCGGACGCGGATGCCCTGACGCGGCTCCTCCTTTGCTGACGGTGATTCACGTAGTGCGGGAAAGTGAAGCTGAAGGTTCCTTTTCACTTCTGGACACATACGGTTTAATGGGTTCCGCCGTCTTATTGTATGAATACATTAAAATTTAAAAGTTAACTCTAGATTATAAAGATATAAATATTAATATATAAATATAAATATATGTATAGTAGCATTCATAATATAAAGAATATATATTAAGTTATACACTACTTAGTAAATTAAAGAATAATGGGAGAGTTATATATTTATTTATAATAAATAATATTATAATATATATATATATATTAGATTAAATATTTCCCAGAATAATAGTTATATTTCACATTTATATATTATATTCTTATCTAGTTACATGATAATTAGTGATATTACTTATATGTACATATAATATAGTTAATATTAATAGGTAGTGACTACTACACGGAATAATAGAATATATATATTATATATAATATACACTTTTCATTTTCATTTTATAAATATGATAAAATAGTGTTTTGAATATTTCCACTCGACTTGGTGAATTATAATAAATAAGAAGCTGATTCAAGTGAATTAGATAAAGGTTAACATTGCTGCGTCTGTCTCTTTAACATTCCAGATAAAAGATATATAGGAGATATTGGGACAATATTTTTCGTTTCAACAAACCTATTAAAAATGCATAGGATTAACGGTTCAGTGAATTTATTGTATATTTTATGTTTATAAAGCATATTATAAGCTCGAAAGCTTTGAAAAGATATTTTTCTTTCAAGATTTCTTGGCAGAAAACTGACTATCTCTCTCTCTCTCTCTCTCTCTCTCTCTCTCTCTCTCTCTCTCGTTTCTCTCCTCTCTCTCTCTCTCTCTCTCTCTCTCTCTCTCTCTCTCTCTCTCTTCTCTCTCCCTCTCTTCTCTCTGTCTCTCTCTCTCTCTCTCCTTCTCTCTCTCTCTCTCTCTCTCTCTCTCTCTTCTCTCTCTCTCAACAAATCTCTTTTTTTGTATGTTTAAATATAGATATAAAAACTTTCTTTTATATATATATATATATATATATATATACATTATAATAATATATAATATATTAATAGTATATAATGTATATTATTTATAATCTCACTATGTAAAGTTGTGATACAAAGTATATAATATAATATATAATATACATAAAATAATGATATTCCTTCATATGATATACTGGTGGAAATAAACTAGTATTACTTATGAGAATAATAGTATTTATGAAATTATGTGATATATAATATAGTATATATATAGTATATATATATATATATATATATTACTATAAATATAAATATATAAACTTATATATATATATATACTAGTACTACTATATATATATATAATAAGCTATTATATATTATATCAGAGCTTGCACTTATCGCTTTTTTAGTCCGCTAGTCCGCTCCGAGCGACTACCAGAATAGCTGCGGACTAGCAAGAAGGTGCATAAAGAAGTCTAAAGTCAACTGGAAAATATGGCACCTTTTCAGCTCCAACCGTCATCAGTCCGACGTGGGTGGATCAAAAAAAAGGTTTCACGAGTCAACTAGTTGATTCCGGTCACACATTTAGTATTAGGAGGAGGAAAATGATGATACTGTTAATTAGTTTATACTCATATCAATGATGATACTTATTATGGTATTCTATAACTAAAGACACTTATAGTTTTTAATTTATTGTATAGCTAATTAACGCGTTTAGACTTCATTATTTTTTAATAAATTAAACTTTTCCTTTTCGCAAACACAACCCAAGCTCAAAAGGTTCCAATTGTAATAAATAACATTGTAATTTGATTTTATAGACTGAATGGATATTACCCTTATCTATAACTTTAATTAATTATATTATTACTATAATATCTAGGCAATATCTAAATCAATTCTGTGTAGAGCCCATTATATATAATAATAATATATATATATATATATATATAATATATATATATATATATATATATATATATATATATATATAGTATATAATATATATTATACTATATATTTAGATATTATTATATAAGTAATAATGCTTAAATTAGTTCTAGTCATATTTAAAATAATACCTATATAAGAGCTTATATATTCATATAATTATGTATTATATATATGATAATATATATATATATATATATATATATATATATATATATATATATATATATTATAGCATATATATTATAGCAAGCACGTTTAAAAAACTGCATCTCTACATAAATATACACTTTAAAATCTCATGTTTGCAACATGAGATTTGTAGTAAATCACTTTGATGCAGCAAGATTTAGGTACGCATGTTCGTCCTTATTCTACTGAATTTTTGGTATTTAAAGTTTTTACCAAGCATTGTTGTGCCTTATTGCATACATTTATGCTCCTGTGCAAGTGGTGAGTGCTATATTAATGTAATTTTAGTTATATTGAAAGTTATTAGTTAAGTAATTCAGGATCTTGAGATTTTGTAAATATTCATTCAATTTTTCATATAATATTATAAATAATTTTTTTGTAAGGATAATAATTGTCCTTACAAAAAAATTATTTATAATATGATAAAATTCTGTTAGTTCCATACATATGTTACTGAGTATGGGAGACAGTGGGTGTTACTATTAAAGAAGTTATGTTGTAATGAGAGATTGGCCTTCCCGTTTCATATATTAAAACAGCTCATTAATCTCTCATTACAACATAACTTCTTTCATTTTAATGGCAAATATTACAAACAAACTTTCAGCCTGAGTATGGGATCCCCACTGTCTCCCATACTCAGTAACATATATATATGGAACTAACAGAATTTTATCATATTTTACCCCACCCTTTATTAAACAATAGTTTATGGATTAGATATGTAGATGACATTTTTGTCTCCCTCCCTCACAACACCAACCCTAATGATGTCCTAAACTATATTAACTCTATTCATCCTTCAGTTCAGTATATGATAGAAATGCCTTCCAACAACTCTATCCCCTTCCTCGATACCTTAATCACATGAAATAACAATTACTTGCAATTTACTATATATAGAAAACCAACATTCGCACCAAACTATATACATTGGCTATCTAATCATTCCCCAAACACAAAATTAGCTGTTCTGTCATCTCTATTTCTCCGTGCCTTTCGTATATGCTCTCCCCTCTTCTAGCACAAGAAACTAAATACATCCACAATACTTTCAAATCACTTTACTATCCTGAGTTTTTCATCACAAAAGCATTTAACAAAGCAAAAAAGAGGTACTATAGCACCTTTCCCCCGAAAAATAGCAACACCTCCTTTTTACCAATTCCTCAATTACCATTATATTCGTTAAAACAAATATTACCAAAAAATATTACCCTCATTCCATCAAATAACATCACCTTAAAAAACATTCTCAAACCCCCAAAACGAAAAGAAAATCTCCCCCAAAGCTGTATATATATCACATCCCCTGCAATACTTGCAATAAAACATATATAGGTGAAACCATAGATTTGCAAAGAAGAAAAATCAACATACAGATGACCTGCACAAGGACAGCATAAATTCAGCTTTAACAAGTCATAGGCGTAACACAGGCCACTCTATCAATTTCAACAATATAAAGATGATCAGAAATATCAATCACATGAACCATCGCAAAATCATGGAATCCTTTTGCATTTATAATAGTAACAACTACAATAAGCATCCCGGTGAAGTTAAGATAGATTTTATACAAAATGAATATCTGAAAACATCAAAATATTTCAACAACACCATGAAGAAAATAGCAGACCAACTGAAACACACTTGAACTGATGAAGATCAAGAAAGAAATCCAGTCCCTTAGCCTGAAGAGGTCTCACGTGTCGGGACGAAAATTAGCTTTCCTTTTTAAAATTTATTTCATTAAAAAAAGTGTCTTTAACAATGTTTTTAATTTGTGTACATTTAGTAATAAAATGAAGTGACAGTAAAGCATAATACTAAAAAAGAATCCAAGGGCTTCCTCTCTAAAGTAAATATATCACTACGACAAAGTAGTTCTTAAATATATATATATATATATATATATATATATATATATATATATATATATATATATATATATATATATATATATATATATATATATATATATATATATATATATATATATATATATATATATATATATATATATATATATATATATATATATATATATATATATTATATATATATATATATATATATATATATTTTTATATTATTATATATATATATATATATATATATATATATATATATATATATATATATATATATTTATATATATATATATATATATATATATATATATATATATATATATATATATATATATATATATATATATATATATATATATATATATATATATATATATATATTGATATATATATATATATATAACTTATTCTTCTAGAAAATTAATTATTTTCTAAAAATTTCTTTCGAAAATATTTATTTAATTGAATTAACTAAATGTATTCCTTTTTTATAATTTAAATTATTAATTAATTGAAATTATATTTAATTTTCATCCTAAGTTTTAAGACTTTCAGTGTTTTTGACTTACATTTCTAATTTTAGCTAACCCCGGCCCCGGCCCCGGTCATATAATATCCCGCCCCGGTCGTTCCCTAAGGATATATACTATTTAGTATTTAATATTAAAAACTTTTGTGAAGTCGCACATTATTAGTGGAAGACGTGCGGACGTGCGGAGGTGCGGACTTGCGATAGCGGAAGTTTGATGGTCTGAATAGGTGAGGATGAGTGTTAGCGGAAAACATTTT
The DNA here is from genome assembly GCA_015478945.1 of Trachelipus rathkii. Taxonomy (NCBI): domain Eukaryota; kingdom Metazoa; phylum Arthropoda; class Malacostraca; order Isopoda; family Trachelipodidae; genus Trachelipus; species Trachelipus rathkii. The sequence continues at coordinate 19,884 of JABUQX010114691.1, forward strand.
CTCGAGGTGCGGAAGTGCGTTAGCGGACTACCCTTAAATGAGCGGGATGCCCACCTCTGATATATATATATATATATATATATATATATATATATATATATATATATATATATATATATATATATATATATATATATATATATTATTATTATTATATACATATTATATATATATATATATTATTATATATATATATATATATATATATACATATATTATATTATTATTATTATTATTATTATTATTATTATTATATTATTATTATATTATTATTATATATATATATGCAGGCTGCATATGTATATATATGTATATGTATATATATGCATTATGTATATGTATATGTATATGTATATGTATATGTCTATTTTATTATGCATATATATATATATATATATATATATATATATATACATATATTATATATATATATATATATATATTATATATATATTTATACATATCATTATCCACATATATATATATATGTATATGTATATGTATATGTATATGTATATGTATATGTATATGTATATGTATATGTATATATATATATATATATATATATATATATATATTTACGTTAGTCGGACCGAAAGTTCTACTTCGTCATTCTTCGTCTGGGAACAAGATATCCAAAAAACTTCGAAAATTGGTCTGGAGTGAACGTCGAGGTAGTTCCTCAAAAGGTAATGCTTCTATAAACTTCCTTCGGAACCGTCACAACAGCATCGTCTGGGCTATTTTTCCTCATATTTGAACTTTTGGTGAGTAAATCCGGTGTATGCATCCCAAATAACTCTATTAGCCGAACATATAGAATTATATCCCCGTCGTAGAGCATACATCTGCCCCAATTGTAATAGATCATGCACTCGAAGATAAACCTCAGAATTGCTCAACACCTGCTTATTCTAGTATAATTTAAAATGTACCAACCTGCAAAACACTAACCAACATTCTCCATCATGGTTCTGCCACTTTTGGGGAGACTCGTGCACAGAAATCCATATCCCCCATCTCTATGACTCAATCAACTTTCTTCAACTAAATGTCATGGTATAAAATCAAAAAAAGAACTGCACGATACCCTAACTAAATACAAAATACACTTAACATTTATTCAGGAACCCAACCTTTCCCAAAATACTTATCTATCTGAATTTCATAATTGTACAACCCTTTGATACACTTTGATGCAACTTTGAAACACTTTCTTTATTGGATCTCTGGGTCCGGCCTCTGTGGTGGCAAAATATTTTGCTATCGCCCGCTTCCATTAGTACGAGGAGAGCAGGAGCTTCCAAGTAAGTAAGTATATATATAACAGTATTTACTGTTCCCTTTTATTACAGTGCACCATTACATTTAATTTAGACTATGATAGTTATTAAACGTCACCCTAACTTTATATCTACCTCACATTAGCAACTTTTTCGGATGAAAATCGTGCAGAGTTTCAGAATTAGGAAAAGAAATATATATATATATATAGTAAAAATAAGAAAAATATATATATATATATATATATATATATATATATATATATATATATATATATATATATATATATATATATATATATATATATATATATATAAGAAGAAAAGAACATATTAGAAGGTAGCACGTTTTTCTCTGATAACCACCGTTGTTGTGTGACTGAGGACAGAGGCTTGTGTGCATGACTGAGTTTGCCAGTCTTGATTCAGCAGCGCAGTGAATGGTTCCTTTGCAGACACACAGGTGTTCAGCTCACGTATTCCTCAGCCTATATTGTATGCTAATATTGCATGGTTGGTCGTACTATAGTGGTGATGCTGAAGAAGAACATACAGGGAAGGTAAGACCAACGCCTGACATTATGTGCCAGACTGAGTATGATTGTGGTGCAGCACTGAGCCAGCCTTCAGGGCCCAGCAGACATCATTGGTGTTCAGCCACCCTATTTCTGCCTTATGAGCAAGAATGTTACAGAATGATTATAGCAAGATGTGTCAAAGAAAGAAGATAGTACAGTGAGTGTGCATTAATTGCCTTCCGATCAAACCACCGCCATGTTGCGACTGAGGACAATATACTCGGTGCTTTACCACTGACTATTCTCCAAGCCAAAAAACTTGGATTCAAGAACAGTTATAAAGCAACCGAGCTCCCGTCAAGGCGACATCACCAGGTGTCCAGCCTGTCCTATCCCTCGTTCTTTATATTGTACTTAGCGCGCAACATGCGGTGGTTCAATCCCAGAGAAGGCAGTTAATTCTTTACCTTCTCATTATATATTCTTTCTTTAACATCTTATATAATTGCGATTATTATGCAATATTTAACATCTAAAAATATAAAGAACGAGAGATAGGACAGGCTGGACACCTGGTGATGTCACCTTGAAGGGAGCTCGGTTGCTTTATAACTGTTCTTGAATCCAAGTTTTTTGGCTTGGAGGATAGCTCAGTCGTAACGCACCGGGTATATTGTCCTCAGTCGCAACATGGCGGTGGTTCAATCCCGGAGAAGGCAGTTAATTCTTTACCTTCCTATTATATGTTCTTTCTTTAACATCTTATATAATTGCGATTATTATGCAATATTTAACATCTACAATATAAAGAACGAGGGATAGGACAGGCTGGACACCTGGTGATGTCGCCTTGAAGGGAGCTCGGTTGCTTTATAACTGTTCTTGAATCCAAGTTTTTTGGCTTGGAGGATAGCTCAGTCGTAACGCACCGGGTATATTGTCCTCAGTCACAACATGGCGGTGGTTCAATCCCGGAGAAGTAGCCACCCTTTTACCCTATTATATGTTCTTCTTTAACATCTTATATAATTGCGATTATTTGCAATATTTAACATCTACAATATAAAGAACGAGGATAGGGACAGGCTGGACAATTGATGATGTCGCCTCAAAGGGAGCCTGGTTTTGCTTTATAACTGTGTTCTGAACCCAAGTTTTTTGGCTTGAGGATAGCTCAGCCTGTAACGAACCAGCATATTGTCCTCAGTCAACATGGCGGTGGGTTCAACCCCGAGAAGGTAGTTAATTCTTACCTTCCTATTATATGTTCTTTCTTTAATATCTTATAATTGGTGATTATTATGCACATTTGGTCATCTGCTACTATAAGAACGAGGACAGGACAGGCGAACACCTGGTGATGTCGTCTTCTTGAAGGGAGCCCGGTTTGTTTATAACTGTTCTTGAATCCAAAAGCTTTTTGGCTTGAGGATAGCTCTCAGTCAACGCACCGGTATATTGTCCTCAAATGCAACATGGGCAGGGTTCAACCTAGAGGAAGGCAAAGCACTTACCTTCCATTATATACCTTCTTTAACATCTTATATAATTGTGATTATTATGCAATATTTAACATCTACAATATAAAAGAACGAGGGATAGGACAGGCTGGACACCTTGGTGATGTCGCCTTGAAGGGAGCTTGGTTGCTTTAAACTGTTCTTGTATCCAAGTTTTTTGGCTTGGAGGATAGCTCAGTCGTAACGCACCGGGTATATTGTCCTCAGTCACAACATGGCGGTGGTTCAATCCCGGAGAAGGCAGTTAATTCTTTACCTTCCTATTATATGTTCTTTCTTTAACATCTTATATAATTGCAATTATTATGCATTTAACATCTATATATATATATATATATATATATATATATATATATATATATATTATATATATATTATATATATATATATATATATATATATATATATATATATATATATATATATATATATATATTATAGTATATATATATATATATATATATATATATATATATTATATATATTTTATATATATATATATATATATATATATATATATATATATATATATATATATATATATATATATATATATATATATATATATATATATATATATTATATATATATATATATATATATATATATATATATATATATATATATATATATTTTGCGATATATATATATATATATATATATATATATATATATATATTTCAAATTTATATGGATTGTTCAATTATGTTAAGAAATTCGTACCCCAGAAAAATAATTTAAGGAATAAATGTATTCATAATTTTATTAACGCAAAACGCCACTTTTAAAAACTTTGATTACATTTACGCAAATAATATGAGAGTCTTCAAGGAAAAATTAGCATTTTGATTACTGAAATTATGCCTTGTATTTTTGGGAAAGATTTACATTCCAAAGGAGCTTCGTTCGTATGTAGATATACCTGAAGCGCGTGACGTCATAGTCCAACGTCAGACTCTTCATGGGTCACGTTTGACTGTGACGTCAGAAGTTGCGTACTTTATTATATATATATATATATATATATATATATATATATATAATATATATATATATATATATATATATATATATATATATATATATATATATATATATATAGTATATATATATATATATATATATATATATATATATATATATATATATATATATATATATATAGTAAATCAAATGTCCCAAATGGTTTTGAGATTTATAGAGTACGAATAGATTGTTGCGAATAAATGTCCCAAAAACTCATTTTTGGGATTTATTGTTTTTTGGGGTATATCACTAACGAATACCCACGGGTAGTCCGTCTCGATGTCAGGAGTCAGTTTCTCGGCCTCTGACCTACGAGAGGGACTAATCCCTTCTCCGGGGATGAATTCCTGAACTCCCTGCTCTTTGGTTCCTAAGTCGGGGTTCCTCCGACCATCCCCTCCGGGGTATGAAACGTCCCCCCCTCCGTCCCCCATCGGCTCGAACCCCCTAAAAAGGGTAAATACTCCATTTTAGGGGGCTCGTTGACTCAGTGCCGTAAAAGTAACCCTAAACTTTACTGATCCACTATGCTGTAAAACTAGCCCTAACTTTTACTAATAGACTGTTTATTAGCTGCCGAAAGATAATATGGCCTTTATGTAATTGCAGTATTTACATATATATATATATATATATATATATATATATATATATATATATATATATATATATATATATATATATATATATATATATAGTTTAAATATTACCTCAATAAGTTTGAAATTTTTGCAGGGCTTCAAAAAAAATTTAAAATCATTCATCTCTTC
>JABUQX010114692.1:0-10319 GCA_015478945.1 Trachelipus rathkii
AGATGATGAGGCAGCTGGACGCTAAAGTGTCTTGAGTTTAAATATTAGGAGGATATGTTGGTTGGATGGAAGGGAAGGATGATGCATGAGTGTAGTAGGAAAGTTGTGAATGGCAGGAAGGTTGGCTGGAGTGCAAATTAAATCGTTGGTAAATGTAAAGGGACTTAAGTCTTGAGTACGCTAGAGTCTTACATGAGGGTATGTTGTTACCTGTTTATTGTTATGGTAGTGAGACCTATGGGTTCTGAATAAGATATGTAATAATCTAAAGTTCAATTGTGTTCAGATGGACAATTAATATTAGGGGCATGCTAGGTGTGACAAAGAATTAATAAAGTGATAGGAATGACGTTTAGAGAGTGGTGGGTGTGAAGAAAGGGGTAAATGAGAGAATAAATGAAAGTAGTTGAGAATGGTTTGGTCATGTGAAAGGATGAATGAAAGTCGTTGATTAAGCGGATGTATAGTGGGTGATGTGTTTGGGAACACGACGGCGGCTGGGAGGCGAAGAGAATAGTGATTTGAGTCGGTTTGTACGAATTGTCTGTAGGAGAGGAAGATGTGAGTTTGTTGCAGAGGCGAGAATAAAGGTGGATAATGATAGAAGAGAATGGCGGGGTGTTGTATGGAGGGGCATGGTTTTGTGGCCGTTCACCTTGGGCCAAGGTGGAATGAACCTTATCATTGACGATTTACGGCATAGTGAGGGTCCGGTCGCGGTCCTATGATGCTCTAGGGTGGATTTTCTGTCTGTGACGCGATCTCACTAATTAATGGTACAGAGGGGGCGGTAAGGCTGGGCTTTCTTTTCGACGTTTGTCAATGTTCTCTGCTACCTGTTTTCTTTTCCACGGATGCTTGTAGCAGCACGCTTACCCGCCAATCTTGGGCAAAGAGGAAGGGGAAGAAAGAAGAAGTAAGATATTATATATTATATATATATATTATATATATATATAATTATATATATATAGTATATATATATTATATTATATATATATATATATATTATATTATATATATATTAGATATATATATAATATATATATATATATATATATATATTAGTTTGATTATTGGAGTTTAAATAATCGACTACCCACTACGGCGGTACATACACTTTTCTTTCTAACTACAGACATAAAACAAAATAATTATCAAATATATATATATATATATATATATATATATATATATATATATATATATATATATATATATATATATATATATATATATATATATATATATATAATATATATATATATATATATATATGTGTTATGTTATGTTATGTTATAGGCCTGTATAAGGGTTGCAACTTATAATTATTTTCTTCTTAGGGGTACGCGATCAAAAACGTTTGGAGACCGCTGTTCTAGAGAATCGCCAGACTCTTCCAAACTTCCAGTTTGGTTTCCGCAAAAATCGTTCGACCACGGACCCCTTGCTAAAATTGGACCATGACATCCGGGAAGCCTTCTCAACTGGTGGGATGATTCTTGATGTCTTTTTTGACCTTGGAAAGCTTATGAACACAACGTGGAGAACCAGGGGTCTCCTTAAACTCTCATTCGCTTGGTTCCGTGACAACTCTCCTCTTTCATCAAATGTTTTCTGTCAAATATATCCACCAAAGTTCGGTGGGCCCTTTCATTTCTGTCACGCGCACTTTAACTCTGGATGAAGGTGTTCCGTAGGGCAGTGTTTCAAAATGTATTACTATTTGCTCTCGATTTAATGACATGCATTACTCTCTATTCCAAGGTCAATATTTCTCTCTATGCTTGATGACCCTGGGCTATACTAATAGCCGGTGCCAGCTGCTTTCCTCGAAACGGTGCAACTTCACTAGATATTGAGAAATTATTTCACAATGGGGTAACTCCCATGCTTCCATTTCTCACCCACAAAACCTCAGCAGTACTTTTTTAAGAAAAAATGGAATCGAAGAACCTGCCACCCTTCCCGCGAACCTCAGCTATACTTGTTTGCCATTCCATTCCCTGTAAACTTCATAGATCAAAATTTCTAGGACTGCATTCTATGATGACGCATCTTAATATATCCCATCTGCATATTAATCTTTTGAAAGACTGCCTTGTCATCGCGTGCACTGACCTATTACGTCATTCTCGTTCCTGCAAAATATTGGGCGTTGACGCGCAAAGTCCGCTTTTTTACGTCTATATATCGCCTTGTTCGATCGAAGCTTGACTATGGCTGTGTAGTTATATGGTCAGGCTTCCTACTCTACTGCTCTGTTGGTATTCCCCATACAAACGAGGCGATCCGTATTCTCCAACTGGAGCCTCCGTCGTCTGCGCGCGCGGGTAAGCCATTGAAGTATTGAAGCCAAATATGTGAATGCCACTCTCTCTCGAAGAGAATACATCTATGTTACAAGTTATCTTCGTTTTCAAACTCCCAAATACCGCGTCTGCCGCTGACATCGATTCCTGGCGGAGGTGCCTCAGATCCTAATTACTGGCCTATTTGCGAGAACATTTAGTGCACGTTTCATAACATCGCTTTAATTTCCTTAAATATTTCCTTTACAAAAAGGTGCTGCTTTCTCATACGATGAAAGGATACAACTCCTTGGTTAATATATCCCGAGTCGCTCCCACCATTTGCTTGCTCTGACCTCTCTCTCCAATCTAAGCATTTGGCTGCCTTGTTAAAGGCATCAATTCTGTCCGTTCATTCGCACAGTTTATGATGAGTCTTACTACCAGTATTTAACTGATGGCTTAACCGGGAACTAGTGTGGGCGCATCTAGAATAGCTGTCTTTCACTGATCGCCACTTTCCCATCCCCACCCCCTCTCATTGCTTCAATTTCACAGCCGAATTAAATGCTATAATGATTGCGCTTTCTCGAATTCTAATCGTTAACCAAGATCAATCTTATGTCATTTCAGATTCGCTCAGCGCGCTACAAGCGCTTAAAACCCCTTGATTCCTGAAAACACATATGGTATCTGCTGTGCAAGCAATTTCTTCGGCTGGGCGTCCATTCCCGTAAGAAAACAAATTATATTTATGATTGGATTTCCGCCTTCTCATGTAGGTTGTAACTGGAATGATAATCGCTCACAGAGAGGCCAAAATGGCCACGCTTCGCTCTCATTTGGAGTTGTTCCAGGTACCTCCGGATGCCATTCGACATGAGCTACCCACTTCCATCAAACCGATTATCTATTCCTGCTCTCCGACAGAGGTTTTTCGATCTTATTGGACAAGAGCGCTGGACGAATGATCAGAGAGGAGCGAAACTTAGAAATATAAAACCCGATCATCGGGGAGTGGTCTTCCTCCCCACCGACGAAAACGCTTACACCAGGTGATACTTGCACGCCTCCGTATTTGGCCACACTAATATGCACTGCACAGTCACTATATGTTTATCGGAACTCCGCTCGCATTTGCAAATTTGTCGAAGTCATACCCCTGATGCAATCTGTTCGCATGCAATATCTTCAGATTGATTGTTCCCAGCTGCGACTCTAATTTGCCCGCATGGATTGCTGCTGGCCGTCATTTTCCTATTTTACGATGAAGCATAATGCCTTCCAAAGAGATTATTCTCCCAGTATCTATTCCGAATTTCTTCCCAAACGTCGTCTTTTTCGCTCTACCTCTTTTTCTTTTTAAAATACCACTGCCACCACCAACTCTGGCGTTCTCTTCGTCGCAACGGTCCGCGTCGCCGCAATTTATATTTTGACTCAAAAACTGAACGAAGTTTTGGCACAGATTTTCGCCAATTCCTTTCTTCGCGCCCGTCGTTGACGCTTTCGCGTTTCATTACGCCGCTTCAATATATATATATATATATATATATATATATATATATATATATATATATATATATATATATATATATATATATATATATATATATATATATATATATATATATATATATATATATATATATATATATATATATATAATATTTAGAAGTCAAAATATTTATATAATTTTTTTTATTTATATATATATATATATATATATATAATATATATATATATATATATATATATATATATCTTTATATATATATATATATATATATATAATATATATATATATATATTTATATATATATATATATATATATATATATATATATATATATATATATATATATATATATATATATATATATATATATATATATATATATATATATATATATATATAAAAACATATAAATGAATATATATATATATATATATATATATATATATATCCGAGCTCACGGCGGCTAAGTAGATTGAAGAGTTTTTTTCGCTTAAGAATGGTAGCTTTCATCTCGGAGAGCGAGAGTTTGAATCTCTATCCGGCTACCTGAACGGACAAAAAAAAATTCTGCAATGTTTAATCACAGTTTATATAGGAGAAACTAACAATTTCAAAATTAGAATAGATCAACACAAAACCGATTTAAAATTTAATAAACAATTTTCGTCATTAGTCCAACACCGACAAAATAACAACCATAAAATTAATATTAATTCTGCTAATATCATTATACCTATTCCAAACACTGAAAATAGAAAGCTAATAGAATCCTTCATAATAAAAAATACTAATAACTTCAACCTCCAACCAGGAGAAGTACCAATAGATGATATAACTAACCTATACTTAAAAGAATCGGTCTCTCTAAACAAAATGCTCAAAAAAGCTTAACCAAGAAAATTCCATCACTACGAAGTTGCCAGAACGACCAAGTAGCTAGCAAAATTAATAGTCAAATTCATTATGGATGGAGAAGTTTATTAATCAGTCCCGAAGAAGTGAGGTGATCATACCCACGAAAGCTTGACATTTATTTAGTGTAAATTTGTTGTAATTAAATAAATATAAAATAAATCAATATCTGTAAAGATCTTTTACCTCAAGGGTTTATTTAATCTATATATATATATATATATATATATATATATATATATATATATATATATATATATATATATATATATATAGCTTAGAGAGAGAGAGAGAGAGAGAGAGAGGAGGAATAAATATTTAATTCGATATTATTAGCAATTAGAAAGATGTTAACAAAAAAAAAGAATAAGGTGTGTGGGGAATTTGCCTTCATTCGGCTCCAATTTAATTTAAGAACCGTAAATCACCTCCAGAATTGTATTAGCCAACTTTATCTATTGCCGGTTGACATTTATTGGTTTATTAAATTAATACAACAAATATATCAAGGGAATATGTTTAATAAAATGGTTCGTAATTATATATATATATATATATATATATATATATATATATATATATATATATATATATATATATATATATATATATATATATATATATATATATATATATATATATATATATATATATATATATATATATATATATATATGAAATATTTAATATAAAAAAGCTAATGCTTTTTTTTAATTTCACACCTTAATATGTATATAAATATATGAAATATTAGTTATTAGTTACTAGTTATAGTGTTAAATATTGCTAAAATTTATTATAAAAATACTAAATTTCATTTAATTTTCACGATACAATGGAAAAAGAAAGTTAGCAATTATTATTGAAATAAATAAGAGAAAGAGAAGTAGTTTACTTACCTCATTTAAAAAGGCGTTTCCTCGATTTCAAATAATCAATAAAATTTTACCTAGTGTTGCCAAGTGACAATTTAGATAGGTAATAATATATTTTTGCTTCATAAAAATGTTTAATTCAAATAAATTTTTAAAAGTTAAACAACAAATACCCTAAGGGTAAACTACAACGATTTTAGGTGGCGGGGGTTTTCGAATTGCAAGGGGAATTACTTCGGACCACCGTGGTGGAGGCTCCGTTCCCACTCTTCACCTGGGACACATTCTCCAAGCCATAATCCTCCTAGTTCCCTGTTCTTCCGACTTAAATTCTTCGAGTTTTTTGAAAGTAGGACCCTAATATCCAATATATATACTACTCGTCAAAATTAACGCACCACTGGCTCATATGACGTTAACAGGTTACAGAAATGACCAGAACGCTGTGTAACTTTATTATGCAAATAACATAGCATTTGGGACACATTATACAGTGGTAAGATTGTCGAGGGGTCCCAGGAATCCCCTGGGGGCCTGCGAATGGGTCCTGTATGTGGCCGATGCGTTTCCTCCAAAGTGGGACGTTATCGCGGTGAAGGGTTCGTGTGTGGATGGTGTTACTCAATATCGTGTATGGCCACCTTTGGCACGGATGACGGCTTGGCACCGTCGTGGCATGCTCTCAATGAGGTGCCGAATGTCCTCCACGGAAATCTGATCCAATACGCGAAGCACCGCCTGCCGCAGCGCCTGGAGGGTTTCTGGAGGTGGTTGCAGCTGTCGCAACCATCGTTTCAACATGTCCCACACATGTTCAATTGGGTTTAGGTAGAGAATGTATGCTGGCCAATCCAATGTCCTGATTTGGACCGTCGTTAGGTGTTCGGTGACGCATCTGGCCTTGTGTGCTCTTGCGTTGTCATGCATTAGGGTGAATCCGTCACCGATGTGGAGGGCATATAGCACGACATACAGGTCAAGGATGTCTGCGATGTACCGTGCGGTGGTTAGGGAACCGCCATCTAGGACGTGCAACTCTGCACGACCCGTTAAAGATATGCCCCCTCAGACCATGAGAGAGATCCTCCTCCAAATGGCAATGTAAGGCATATTACACTGCGCGTACCTTTCATTAGGTCCTCGATAGTCTCTGGATCGCCGATCGGAGGTGTAGAGACTGACTCTGGACTCATCCGTAAAGAGCACATTCGCCCAATCGCGACGGTCCAATGTAGGTGTTCCCGGGAAAATGCTAGTCGCGCCCGTCGATGCTCCCTGGTGTGTCGTGGTCCTATGACCAGCCTCCTTGGCCGTAAATTATGTTCCGCGAAGCGTTGACGTATTGTATTATCACTCACACGGGTCACATGTACCTCCTGCAGCTGTATTTGAAGGTGCCTTGCTGTTGTATGACGGTCTCTTACGGCCCGCATACGCTTAAAACGGTATTCAACGCTAGTCGTGGCGCGTGGCCTGCCCTGGCCCGGCCACCATGCGTGCTCCTGGGTGTCGTGGTGCCGATCCACGACCCGTGCAATGGTTGTGTGCTCTACACCAAACCGTCGACCGAGTTCACAGTACCCGTACCTATCGGCACGGAGTGTGATAATCTGTACGCACTCATCACGTGTTAGTCGACGCGCAGTCCTTTCCATGGTTGTAGTGGATAAATTCACACCTCAATGGACCACGTACTCAGCATGCCCCCGCCATAACTTTACCCCAATCGCTAAAGCTGGAGTTACATGGTTTGTCATTTACCTTAATTATAGCCATGGCGGACCCTATACACCCCCAACATTATTACAGCGTTGTATACTGTGTCCCTGATGCTATGTTATTTGCATAATAAAGTTAAACAGCGTTCTGGTCCTTTCTGTAACCTGTTAACGTCATATGAGACTGTGTTGTGTTTTAATTTTGACTAATATATATATATATATATATATATATATATATATATATATATATATATATATATATATATATATATATATATATATATATTTCTATAGTAATATATATATATATATATATATAAATATATATATATATATATATATATATATATATATATATATATATATATATATATATATATATATATATATATATATATATATATATATATATATATATATATATATATATATATATATATACAGTTGTCACCACCACTCACGGACAGAGCCCTATTCAGGGGGGGTGTTGCACACCACCAAGTTTCATCCACTAGCGCAAATTACGCAGATGAGCACAGACACAGGCTTTAAAGCGAGGAGATTAAATTCAGCAGGGAACACAGAAGATGGAAGAGAATTCCACAGAACAGAGGTGGCAGGAAAGAAGGAAGCACCGCAGCGAGCTAGCCTGGAGTTACCAAGATCCACACAAAACTCGTGCGCAGACACAGCACCCCTTGTGCTACGAGGGCGTCGTAAAGGTGGTGGTACGCGAGTGGTAAGTTCCCTCGAACACCTGCCGCTGTGGTACCTATAGAAAAGAGATAAAGCACCAACATCGCGCCGCAAAGATAGAGGGTCAAGTGAACTGGAAAGTACAGGACAGTTTATAAGTCTTTTGGCTTTTGACTCGACCCTGTCTAAAAGCCGGGTGAAACCAGAGTCCCCCCCCCCCAGATATGAGAACACTACTCCATACAAGGGAGGATGAGACCCTTGTATAGCTGGAGTAACTGAGAAGAGGAAAAAAACTCTCGCAGTCTAAACTGATAGTTAGAACTCGTGTTGTGAGGATGTGGTGTGTTTTTAATCATTTCAGTTTTAAAATTTTTTAGTTGTTCATTTTCAAGTTTTAATTTAAACACCCTTGATGTTGCTTTAGTTTCTTATTAATTGTCTGTTTGTTGATATTTTATAATTATAATGGATTCAGATGGAAAAACATACGTTACGTAATCTTTCAACGGGCTGGAATTTTAAGATAAGTTTTAGTGTCTTACTTTTTTTAACTTTTTAAACTTTACATATTTACTAGGCATACATGCTACACATATTTACTGTTACGTACGGTTTTTAGCCTTTACTTTTGCTTTTCAAGTTTTAATGTAGATTACTAGTTTTTTCCTTTTAATTTTGCGTAAGTAAATTTGCTAGTGTGAGGGAGTGCTTGTGAGTTTTTAGCTTTCTAGGTTTTACATAGTTTACATATTTACTTTACATACGGTTTTAGAATTTTCTTTCTATTTTTGTAAACATAAGGTATTATAATTTTTTTAGTTTTTAAGGTTTTAACGAAGGTCACTTATATTTTTTTTGGTGTGTATGTAAATTTATGTATATGTATATATATTTGTTGTTGGGATTTAGTTTATGTTAAATTTTTATCCCGACTCCTCCTTTTGTTTTAGTCCGCTTTTGTCTATTATTGTTTGTGTGTGTGTGAGAGAGTGGGTGAGTGTGTGTGTGTGAGAGAGAGAGAGAGAGAGTGTGTGTGTGAGAGAGAGAGAGAGAGAGAGAGAGAGAGAGAGAGAGAGAGAGAGAGAGAGAGAGAGAGAGAGAGAGAGAGAGAGAGATGGCAGGTTTGTATGGGCGCGGGCTTTCTATTGACTTCACCAACATCCGTGGCTTAAAGTCTAACTTTGCCTCTGTGGAATATCACCTCTCTAACCCTAACCTTTTGATATTGTCTGAGACTCAGATGGCTAAGAATTCATCCTCTAACTCTTTTAATGTATCCAACTATAACTTATTTCATAATTTCCGTCTGAAGGGTGGAGTGTGTGCCTATGTAAGCATTAATACTCCTGTAACACGTCTCGTGAATCTCGAATCTCCTAACTTCGATGTTCTGTGGCTCAAAATCTTTCTTCCTTCTACTACAATAATCTTGTGCTTCTGCTACTGTTCTCCTAACAGAACAGATTTTCACTCCTTTTTTAATATCTTACTACTTCTCACGAGACTGTTATATCTTCTCATCCAAATACTGAGGTCCTCTATTTAGGGGATTTCAATGTACACAACACTGAATGGTTGGGGTCCTCTCATACCGATTTAGGTGGGGAGGAGGCCGAATCATTCAGCATTCTCAACGATCTGGATCAACTAATTAAAGAACCCACACACATTCCGGATCGTCCCAACCAATTCTTGAACACACTTGACCTTTGTTTCACCACTAGTCCTCTATAAATAAATACCACCTTCGCTCCTATTGGTAAATCTGACCACAACCTTATATCTCTTAATTTTAATACTTTCTCTCCAACAGCTCCATCCTGCCCTACGCGTTTTTTCTGGCACTTTGATCGGGCTGATTGGGGGGCATTGCGTTGCTTCTACGCTAACTATAATTGGAATGACTGCTTTGACTCTGGTGACGCTTCGGCTTCTGCCGATAAGGTGGGAGCTGTAATCGTTGATGGGATGAGCAGGTTCATTCCTTCTTCGACTAAATCTTTCTCTCCTCATAATCCATGGTTCGATCGTGCTTGTTCTCTGGCCATTCAGGCTAGAGAGACAGCGCGTATCGAGAATGGAAAAAAAAATTCTCGTTCTTCTATCACACCCTTTAATTTTCATTCAACTAGAAATCGTTGCAGTATACTCTTCGACGAGCTAAGCGGGCTTTCGTCAAACAAAAGTGCGCTAACCTCCTTTGGTTCTCCCTACTGATAAATCTTTCTGGCCTCATGCCAAAAACATCTCCTAATAACTTCTGTAAATCTGCCTTTCCTCACCTTATTCGCTCTGACGGTTC